>MU390335.1:0-139276 GCA_022578715.1 Nemania sp. FL0916 | reverse complement strand
ATAAAACGCCGAATTAAAATATTTAATTTACGATAAAAAATTATTAATTATTATTAAAATATTAAAAAAATAAAAACTTTTTATAAAAAAAACAATAAAACTATTTAAAATTTATTCCGATTATAAAAATCTAATTATATTTATAACTATAAAAAACTTTAATAAATAATATAAAAACTAATTAATTTTTTTTACAAAATTTAATTTTAAAATATATTATATTAAAAAAAAATAATATTTAAATAAATATTTTTAATCGACGAAAATAAAAAAGATTTAAAATTTTTAAACAAAACATTTAAATATTATATTTTTAAAAAAATAAAAGTTTATATATACGGGTTATTTTTAAAAATCTTTTAGAAACCTAATTACAACAGTTATAACAAGTTTACAACTTTTAAAAACTAGTAAAATTACGTAAATAAAAAAGGTTAAAAGCGGATAAACTAATTTATAAAAAAAAGATCTATTTACCCGAGATATTGTAAAAAAAATTCGTTAAAAAATTTTACGAACATTTTTTATATAAATATTAAAAAATAATTAAAATAGTTAAACGTTTATAAAAAAAATATAATTTTTTTAAATTATAAAAAACCGTAAAAAAAATAATAAACGTTTATAATATTTATAACAAAATTAAAACTGTTCGATATAAACTTTACGAACTTTTATAACTAATATAAATATTTAATAAAATATAATATATTATTATTTAAAATTTTATTATTAAATTATTATTATTAACCGACCCGGTTATAAAAATATAATACGATAAAATATAAATTATTATAAACCGATTTACAAAATACGGTTATTTTTTACTTTTTAAAAACGATACTACTATTAAATAATTAATATACGCTTTTATTTGTTAATATTTAAACAAATATAAATTATTTAAACGGATTATTTTTAATCGAAATATTTTTTTTATTTTTAAATTTAATATAAGTTTTTTTAAAAAAATTAATATAAAGTTTAAATTTTTAACTGTTTATTATTTTTAAATAAATAAACAAACAAAAAAATTAAATTAAATATTTAAATAATATTTTTAAAATTATATTAATTACGAATAAAATAATTAATACAAACTTTTATTTATAGTTTAATTAATTTATAATATATTTATAAATAAAAATATAAATATATTATTTTACGAAATAATTTATAAATATTAAACAGATATAAACCGATAAAAAAAATCTTAAACCGAAGTTTTCGTTATTAAAACAATCGTTTTAAAAATTAAAATACTCGTTATAAAAATTAAAACAATATAAGTTAAGTTATAAACTATATTTTAATTTATTTAATAACGTATATTAAAATATTATAATAAAAAAAAAATTAAAAAATTAATTTTTTAAAAAAAAAACAAAGTTTATTTGTTTTAATAAAAACAAAATTTAAATATTAATATTTTTTAAATTAAAACAAAACGACTAAATAATAAATTAAACTTTAAAAAACTTAAACTTTTTAAAATTAAAAAAATTGGTTTATTAATTAATTATAAACTATTATTATTAAAAATAATACGAATTTATTTTGTTTTTTATATTTTTTTATTTAAACTTGTATTAAAAAATATATTATTAAAAATATAACTCGAAGTCGAATTTAATTAAAACATTTATAAAATCGAAAAAATTTTAAACTCCCGTTAAAATAAAAATAAATTCGAATATTTCGTTAAATAAAAAAAGTACTTATATATTAATAATATTTAAAAATTTAAAAAACATTTAAAAACTATTACGACGATTGTTAATTAGTTTTACTACTAGTATTTTAATTAACCGAAACCGAAAACACGGGGTCGTTTAACTAAACACCCCTGGGAACAGATTAATTAAAAAAGTTGGTTTATAAAATAAAAAAAAGCTACGTTTACTCGGTAGCCACTTTTTCTTGTTTTTTTTTTAAACGTTTTAACTTATTTAATTTAATTAACGAGTTAATACCTTTTTATACTATTTTAATTTTCCGAGTATATAAACGGTTTTTTTAATTACGTAATTTTATTAATATAAATAACGTTTTGTTAACTTTTTATTAAACCCGGAAAAAACGCGCTTTAGTAATACTTTTTTTTTTTTTAATTTAACGATATTCCGATTAAATACTAGTTAAAAACAAAAAAAAAACTTTATAATTTTAATAAAACAAACTTAACGTAATATATTTTTTATACTTTTTAACACTTTTTATTATAACGTAACAAAAGTTTTTCGAAATATAACGGTAATATTAAACAATTTTAAAACTAAATTTATCGAAAACGTTTACTAGATCGTAATAACGAAACGTAAATTTTTTAAAAACTACGCGAGTTTTATAAATATAACTAAATATAATAATCAATTAACAAATAAAAAAAAAAAAAATATAAAAATAATATAAAAAAAAACACTAACTTTTTATTATCGAGGACAATAATTATAAAAAAAAAAAAAAATGTTACAAGGACTTTAAAAAAAACAAAAAAACCTTATTATTTTATTTCTTATTATTTTATTACTTTATTTAATATATAACACGGATAAACGGATATATTAAAATTAAAAAATTATAATTAAAATATTTATTAATTACAACTAAATAAAAATATTAATTAATTAAAATATTTAATAATTAACGTTAATTAATTAAAAAAAATACTTATATTAATTATTAATTATTATTAATTAAAATTAAACTTTATAAAAAAAAATATTTATATAATTTTATAAGTTGTTTTATATTTAATCACTTATTTTTGTTTTTAAACTATTAATTTAATTTATTTCTTTATTAAACAATATATTCCTTACTTAGAATTAATTGTTCTTATTATATAGTAACAAGGAGTACTTTAAAAACTTCCTAACGGATACTTACTAAAGATCCTATTATTACCTATAAATCAAGACCCCGTACGCTCTCTTATATTGTTGTATAGGAGGTCCGTTATAATAAACGATAGTTTATTATTATTCGTTATATTAGGTTTTTTTTTTATTTCGGGTTTATTTTCCGTTTTTTATTTTTAATACTAGTAAGATTAAATAACTGTATAATAATTCCGATTCGCGTATAAACTTTCGTTTTAAATTTTTTTATATATAGTTTTATAAAACTTTAAACTTTTTAAAACTTATATAATAAATTTAATATAATTTAAATTCGTATTTTTTTTTTAATAAGATTTAATAATTTTAAAATCCGTATTTAAATAATTTATTTTTTTCCGGTATTTTAAACAAGTTTTTATATTATAAATATTTTTTTAATATTTTAATTTTTTTCGTTATTTTTTATATTTCGTTAATATTTTTAATATTTTAAATTATTATTTTGTTTTTTTATCGGATTATTAAATTGTTAATTTTTAATTATTTTATTCCGAAAATAACGTTATAATTAAAAATATTTATAATATTAAATATAATTTATTTTTTATATTTTTATATTAATATATTAAATAATTTAATTTTTTTAAACATACGATTATTATTATAATTTAATTTATTTTTATTAAATATTGTAATTTTATACGATTTATTTTTATATTTTTAAAATATATAATTTTTTTTAATAACTCGGGGTAATATAAAGTTAATTTTAAATCTTAAGTTTATTAATATCCGATATTTTTTTTTATTATATTTTATTTCGATTTTTATTTATTTTTATAAATTATATTATATTTTTTATAAAATTTTTATATTTTTAGTTTTTTATTGTTTTAATAATAAAAACCGTTTTTGTTTTTTAATTTTATATTTTATAAAATTATTTTTTAAACTTTTATTTTTATTATCGTATATTTAAAATATTTATTATTTATATATTCGTATTATTATTTAATTTAATAATTATATTATTATTATATAGTTTTTTTTAATCGTAATAATTTTAATATTATTCGGGGTATTAATAAAACGGGGGTTTTTTATTTTATAAATAGTAGTCTAAAATCGAAATATAAATTATACTTGTTAGTTTTATTATCGCAAATATATTTTTTAATTATAATTAATTTATTTATAAAAATATATAAATGTTTTTTATAAACACGGGGTATTTTATCGTATAATTAAGTTTTATTATATAAATAATTATATAATTTATATTTTTTAATTTCGTAATTTTTTTTAAATTTTAGTTTAAATTATATTTTATATAGTTTATAAATAATAAAAATATAATATATATATTTTATATTAACTGTTTTTTTATTTTTATTAATATTAAAGTAGATTTTATAAATTTTAAATAATATAGTATAAAATAGTTTTTCGTTATAATTATATAAATCTTTTTTTTTATTTATATTTTTTTAATTAAAAAATTTCTAATTAATATATTTTTTAATTTATTAATATTATTTATAATAATAAAATCGTTTATAAAATGTTTAATATATTTTTTTATATAAAATTTAAATTGTTTTTTTTTTAGAATTTTTATTATATAATTTATAATTTTTAAGTTAAATATAGTAATAATATTTTTAATTAATTTATTTTACCGATTTTTTTAATTTAAAGTAATATTTGTAAATTTTTCCGTTTAAGTTATTATAATTAAAACATTTTTTTTCGTTTAAAATAAAACTGTTTTTTTATATTATTATATATATAATAATTATACGTTTTAATTCCGATTTTAAATTATATTCGTAAGTTTTAATATTGTTTTAAACGTTTTAAACTTTTTAATTGTTTTTATCGTTATTGTAAATTTTTATAATTCGGGTTTTTCGGGTTTTTTACACTTTTTTTTAAAAAACTCTTTTTTGTTAATATTAAGTTGTTTTTTTTTACAAACTCGGATATTAACGTTTATAATATTTTTTTTTATATTAAAAATATTCTACGTTAAACATATTTTTTAATACTTGTTTTTATACCGCGTTTATTTTTAATAACTTTTTCCCCGGGTTTTTTTGTTTTATTTAAATTTTTTAAATTTTATATTTAGTTTTTATAATATTCGTTCGTTTTTTATTTATATATTTATTAAACGATCGTTTATTTGTTATAATTACGTTTTTTACGTATTTACCGAACGTTATTAATTTATTATTTTAATATATTTCGTTTTATATTTAAGTTTTTAATTTATTAAAAAATAAAATAAACAATACCGTTTTAAATAATTTTAAAATAATTGTTAGTTTTTTAAACTTTATCGTATAAATTGTGGCGTTTTTAGTTTATTTTAACTAATATAGTAGTTTTTTAATATATTCTGTTTTTTTTTATTACCGAATAAGCTTTTTATATAATTTTCGAATCCGGAATATATTACGAAAATTCTTTTAATTTTTAATTTTTGTTCGTTTTTTGTATTTTTTAAATAATTTTTTAAAATTAACTTAAATTATTTTAATATTGTTTTTATTAAAAATTACGTTGTTATTATAATTCTTTTAACGTTTGTATCGATAATATTAATATATTAACTTATATATAAACGTATTTAAATAAAAAACAATTTAACGTCCGTAGTTCTGTTATAAATTTTAAAAAATATAAGTTTAAATTTTTTAATATTTATTATATTTATACCGGGTACTCGTACCGTTAGTAATAATATTTATTTTAATTATTTATTTGTTAATTTAAATAAAGTTGTTATATTTTATTATAATAATATTAGTTTTTTAATTGTTTAAATACTGTAGTCCTAGGTCGATTTTTTACGGGTTTATATATTAAAATTAACAAAGGGTTTTTTTTTTTTTTTTAGATTTTTTTTCGTTTAAGTTTTCGTTGTTAAAATCGTTATTAAAATCGTTATTATTTAAATTTTTTAAAACTTTTTTTATAAACTCGTTATTTAAAAATAATTATTGTTTTATTTAAAGTTTAAAAACTAAAAATATAATATTTAGATCTATTATTATAATCGTATTTTTAATTTATTTTTATAATTGTTTTATAATAAAAGTATTTATTGTTATTTGTTTTTTTGTTTTTTATTTTTTAGTTTTAAATTTTATAATTTATAAATAAGTTTTTTAAAATATTCGCTTGTTAGTTTTTCGCAACTAGGGTATTTTTTAAATATACTTTTTAAAATCTTTTTTTTTATAATTTTTTATTATTAAAACTTTTTTATACCGATATTTATTTATTTGTATTAAGTTTTATTAATTAAAAAACTATTAAAGTATAACGGACTTTTTATATAATAATATAAGAGTACGTACGGGGTTTTAATTTGTAAATAATAATAAAAACTTAGTAGGTGTCCGTTGGGAAGTTTTTAAAATATTCCCCGTTATTATATAATAAAAGTAATTAATTCTAGGTAAAAAATGTATTATTTAATGAAAAAATAAATTAAATTAATAACTAAAGAATAAAAATAAGTGACTAAATATAGAAAAAAATTATAAAATTATATAGAATTTTTTAATAACTGTGAGTTATAAATATTTTCTTGTAATTTTAGATCAACTAAAATCCTTTTTTTTTTGTAATTTTAAATCAATTGAGATCTTTTTTTTTTATAATCTTAGATTAACTAAGATCCGTTTCCGGGGTTTAGCCGGGCTGCTTAAATAATGTTAAATTATCTTTGTTATATTATAACAAATAAACTGTTTTAAAAAAACAAAAAAAAAATTTATCGGTTAAATAAATAAACGAAATAAAACAAATAATAAATCGCGTGTTTAATCGCGTAATTTATTAACGTAATTTATAATATTTTAAAAAACAAAATACGCGTTATTAAATAAAAACGATAATATTAAATAAAATAACTATTTATAAATAAATAATTTATTATTAATATTAATAAAAACGATATTTTAATTAATAATAAATATAATAGTTTAATTATAATATATATATTTATTGTTTTTATTATTTAATTTATTTCGTAATATAATCTTTTTTATTTTTAATAGTTTATAAATTAATAAATAAATAAACGAGTTAATAATTAAATTAAAATTAAGTAAATTTCGAATTCGTAATTAATTTTTTAATAATTTTATTTTTATTTAAAATAATTAATTTAATTATTCGTTTTACCGCGATACTACTTTTATTAATTTTATTTTTATTTAAAACAACTAGTTTAATTACTCGCTTTACTGTAATACTACTTTTATTAATTTTATTTTTATTTAAAATAACTAATTTAAACTACTTTTTTTACTGTAATATTACTTTTATTAATTTTATTTTTTTTAAAAATAATTAATTTAAATTACCCGTTTTATTATAATATTACTTCCGTTATAAAAAATTTTATTATTTATAATAATTATTATAATAACGATTATTATACCGGCGTAAAACAAGTTTATTATATTTAACTTAATAATCTTTACGAAATATATTTATTATTAAACCCGGTTATTATATTTTTAAACTTTTTTTATTAATTTAATAATAAATTTTTACGTAAATATTAATACATTTTTAAAACTAATATAATAATTAAATTTATTATTAATATAATATATTTTAAATTTTAAAACGTAATTATTAACTAAGTAATAATTAAATATAAAATAAAATTAATTTAAATTTTTACGTTTAATAAATTTATAAAAAGTTGTTTTTTTTAAATTCGTATTAATATAAATGTTTACGTATATTAAGATTAAAACGATATTATTAATTCGATTAAAAATTAATAATTAAATATTATTATTATAAATTTTTTTTATTTTAAAACGAACAAAGTTCGTATAAATATAATCGATATTTATAAAAAACTCTTTATTAATATTTGTTATAAAACGATTAAAAAATCCGTAAATTATATAAATAATTTTAATTTTATTAATTTAAACTACCGCGTTTAAAACTTCGTTAAATATTTTTATTATATTTTTTATAATTTTTAAAAAATAAAATAAAAATAATAATAATAAATAAATAAATTTAAAATAATAACAATAAATAAATAAACTTAAAACGATAATAAATAAATAAGTTTAAAATAATAATAAATAAATAAGTTTAAAATAATAATATTAAACGGATTTAAAAAAAATACGAAAATAAAAAAGTTTTAAATCACGGTTAAAAAATATGTTTTAATCTGGTTAACGTTTTAATCCGGTTAACGTTTTAATCCGGTTAACGTTTTAATCCGAAATATATTTTAATTTAAACTATGTTTTATTATTAAATTTTAAAACATATTTTAATATTAAATTTTAAAACATGTTTTAATTTAATACTTATTTTAATTTAATATTTATTTTAATTTAAAATATATTTTAATTTAAAATTATATAAACAAAAACGGGTTATAATTAAAAAATATATTTTAATTTAAAATACGCTTTAATATTAAACTTTAAAACACGTTTTAATATATTTTAAAACATATTTTAATTTAATATATATTTTAATTTAAAACTATATAAATAAAAATAATTAAAAAACACGTTTTTATCCGGTTAACGTTTTAATTCGAAATATATTTTAAATTTTTAATTTAATATATATTTTAGTTTAAAATTATATAAACGTTTATTATAATTTAAAAATACAACTTTTATAATTATTACTACTATTGTTTTTAAAAACAAGAATAAAAACGTTAAAAATATATATATTTATTTATTTAAATTTTATTTAAATAAAACAACTAACGAAAAACGTTATATATATTATTTTTATATATATATTAAAAATTTAAAATTTAATTAAACTATTAATAAAAAACGTTATAAATTTAAAACGTTTTTTTTACTTATATTTAACACGTTATATATTTCGTTTTAATATACGTTTTTATTATTATAAAAACTTGTTTAAATAAATATATATTAAAACGTACGTAATATAAACGTTAATATTAATATAAATACGGGCGTAAACGCGGGCATTTAAAAAATCTCCGATTATATAATAAAATACGCGATATATATTTTTAAAAAACTTTTAAATTAAACTTACTTTTTATTTCGTTTTTTAAATTAAACTTGTTTTTTATTTCGTTTTTTAAACTAACTTTGTTTTTTATTTCGTTGTTTTTTAAATTAAACTTTTTTTTTATTTTAATTTTATTATTTCGATATATTATAACAATATTTTTAAAAACCGTGTTATAAAAAGTTTTTAATTATATTAAATCATATATAAGTAATTATATTATTACGCCGCTATTAATTATAAATATAAAAATTATCTTTTATTAATTATAATTAATTAAATTTATTAATAATACTTTTAAATTAAAAATTTATAAATATAAATAAAAAAACTTGTTTTAAAACTTTTCGAGTTTTAATTATTATTAATTATTACGTTTTTATAATTAATAAATAAATATATTATAACAGTTTAAAAGTTTTAACTTTATATATATTATAATATATTATATAATTATAATTATAAAATCGAAACATTATATAAATAATTAAACATCGTACGTAATAAAATAATTAAAATCGATATAATAATAAAAATTACGTAAAAAACGTTATATAAATTAAACGATTTTTTAAAAAAAAAATATATAACGTTAAAACGTATAAAAAATTACGATTACGAAACAGTGAAAAAAAAAGAATTAAATTACGTTAAAACGTAAATCGCGAAATAAACGGTTTAAAAAAAACGATAAATATTAATTAAAAAACGGAATTTTTTAATTCGTAAGAATTTATAATAATTAACGTAAAAACTTATATTAATAAAATAATTAAAAAAAAACAAATTTATTAAAAATTTCCGGTTTAATAAGTTATTATAATTTTATTAATACTTTATACGTTATTTAATTACGATTATAAAAGCGGAATTAATATTTTTAAAAAATTTTAAATATAAAAGTTATAAACAGTTAATTTAAATAAAGTTTTAAATAGTTAATTTAAATAATTAATTTAAACAAAATTATAAAAAGTTAATTTAAATAAAATTATAAATAATTATTTTAAACAAAAATAAAAATAATAATATTAAATAGTTTATATTTATATATCGTTTATATATAATATAATTAAAATATTATGTATAATATAATTAAAATATAATATATAATATAACTAAAATATTATATATAATATAATTAAAATATTATATACAATATAATTAAAATGTTTTAATTTATATAATAAGTTTTACTCCGGCTTATATATTTAACCGGAGTAAATATAATAATACGAAACCGTAATATTACTTATTATAACGAAAATTTCGAAAATCACTTTAAAAATAATAAATTTAATATTTATGTTTCGATTAAAAATTTAATTATTATTATATAATTTATAAAAACTTTAACTACGTTAATAATTATAACTTTTATAATATAATAATAATATTATAATATTATTATTATAAATTTAATAAAAATAATATTAAATAATTTATATATATATATTATTTATATATAATATATATATAATAAGTTTTATTCCGGCTTATATATTTAATTAAAATAATTATAAATTTATATAAAGTCAAAAGTTTATTTTAAACGAAAATTTTTAAAAATAATAAATTTAATATTTATATTTCGATTTTTAATAATAATTATAATAATAATAAATAAAATATATAAAATATAAACGAAAATATTTAAAGTTATAATAATAATTTATATAATATTATATAATAATTTGTTTAAATAAATAATAATTTAATTTAAAACGATTATTTTTTTAATAATAATAATAAATAAAATATATAAAATAAAAATAAAAATATTCGTAATTATAATATAATTATAAAATTTAATTTAATTATAAAATATAATTATAAAAATTAATAATTAAAATTAATAATAAAAATTATTTATAAAAACTAGTTATAAAAACTAGTTATAAAAATTAATTTAACTTAATTATAATTATTAAAATTAGTTTAAATTAATTATAATTAATTTAATTAATTTAATTTAATTTTAATAGTTTTAATAATTTTAACACGTTTAATTAATTTAATTAATTATAATTATAAAAAGTAATCTAGTTTAATTATAATTATAAAGGTTAATAATTAAAGTTAATAATAAAAGTTAGTTATAAAAATTAATTATAAAGGTTAGTTATAATAATTAATTATTTAATTATAATTATTAAAACTAGTTTAAGTTAATTATAACTGTTTTAATTATTTTAACAGTTTTATAATTTTAATTAATCTAACTAGTTATAATTATTATAAGAGTTAGTTTAATTAATTATAACTGTTATAAGAGTTAATCGAATAAACTAATTAAAGTTAACAGGTTAACCGGTTATAACAAGGTTTTTTTATTAATAAAACTACTTATTAAGTTATTATATTGTTTACGAAGCTGTAATACTGCCTGTTAAACTGCTATACTGTTTATAAAATTACGAAACTATTAATATTATTTAAAACTCGGTAATCCAGGTTTAAAAAGTTAAAAAAGTTTAAATCAGGAAATAAGACGGCGTTCGAGACAGTATTTTAAACAGGTCTCCGGAGCCGGGATGTTGTTTAAAATAGGAATTCGAAACGCCAGTATTTCGTACTTCGGTACTATAAAGCCTGGTTTAACTGTAAAGAATAGCCGTAAAAACTAGTAGCTAGGGCTGGTGGTAAAGGTTAGTTAAAGTTAGTTGTTATAACTAGTTGCAAAAAGTAGCTGCGTAAAGCAGTTGCGAAAACTGGCCTGACTTAGTTATTGTTAGTAAAGCTGGTCTGAACCGGCTATAGTTGCGAAAGGTGGTCTGCTCTAGCTATAGTTGTTTTAGTCGTTTTGACTGGTTTGGTTGTTCTGACTGGCTATAGCTGCGAAGGATGGTTTGGTCTGGCTATAGCTGCTTTGGCTGTTTTGATGGCTTTGGCCGTTTTGACTGGTCTGGCTGGCAATAGCTGCGAAAGGTGGTTGGCTCTGGCTATAGCTGTTTTGGTCGTTCTGACTGGTCTGACTGCTGCAGGGCTTGGTCTAGCTGCGCAAGCTGGTTTGGCTGACTGGTCTGTTTGTTCCGTAACCTCTGGGCTAGCTATTCTGTAGCCGTTGATCTGGCGGTTCCGTAGCTTTCGATCTGTTTGTTTTGTAGCCTTCGTTCGGCTGCGAGTGAGAGTGAGGTTCGCCGGGCTAAGTGAATAGGTCGATCCGTTGACGGGTTGGTCGAATAGGCTAGCTAGGGCTGGCAGGTCGACCGGTTGCAACAAGCTTCGTTGTTGGCAGAACTGCCTGCCAGGCTGCCATACTGCCTACGAGGCTGCCAAACTGCCTGCGAGATCACGAAACCGTCAGTATGATCTAGAACTCGGTGGTCCAGGTCTAGGGAGTCGAAAACACCCAGATCGGGAAGCGAGACGGCGCCCGAGACAGCGCCCCAGACAGGTCTCCAGAGTTACAATGTTGCCCAAAATGGGAAATCGAGACGCCAGCGGTAGGGGTGATCCCTACCGCAAACTTGCAACATCGATCTGCAGACAAAATGAAAATTTTCTTAGCTTGGATTCAATATGGAATAGCTTGTTCGTCGGCCCTTTCAAAGCAGACGCCGTGATGCCCAAACCTCTATTTGTTATCATTGATGGAGTCGATGAGGCAACGCTAGAAAGTCAGGAGCTGCTGGTCAAAATGGCCAAGGCCTTGTCGGACATGTGGTCTAAGAGACGTAAGCTTCCGGCCATCCAATTACTGTTACTAGGGCGGCCCGACCTCGACTATAACGTGTCAAATGCATGGAGAGGGGAGAGAAGACGACCTAGAATCATACACATACAGCCTTCCTTATCAAGGGCTGATATCGAGAGATTTATTAGGAAAGGAGTTCATGAAAGCATCCCTCTCCTCCACAAAATGCGCCCAATTGCTGCTAGGCGGCTCAGAAAAGAGATTATTGTGACACTCGGCAATAGATCTGACGGCATGTTCATGCTTGCCAAGCTGATGCTTGCGGAGATTAAGGACATGAATAAGCCGGAGCTGATCCGGGAAGCCCTTTCGAAGCCTCCTGTTGACTTAGATGATATGTTTAGGCGGGTAATTACGAGACTGACAGTGACAGGAGGTTTTGACAAAGCAGATCTCAACGAGATAATTATGTGGGTTTCGTGTGCCAAGCGCGATTTACTCCTTGGCGAACTCGATCTTGTCCTAAAATTGAGAGACCTCCAGCAAAATGGCATTATCGGATTAGAAGATGAGCTGAGAACGAGGTTCGGCTCCTTCTTCACTATCGCTAGCGCAGACTCCGATATTATTGGTGATAGGGACGACATATCCATCGTCAGCGGTACCATAATAGGACAATCGGTGCCATCCACAACGTCACAAAATACAAATACCAATACAGATTCGGACGATTGGATAGATGTCTATAGTGAAAACGAAGACGATGATGACATGGATAGGAATTATGGCGAATATGATGATAGCGATAAAGACGACGACGTAGAAGACGAGGAAGAGGTAGTACCATACAAGTTCTTTGTGGCAACCGTCAAGTTCGGTCACGCAAGCGTCGGTCAGTACTTCCGTCTTGCCCCGTTTCACGAGGGCATAGGGATCGATATCAATCTGTCTCAGACACATATCGCCTTGACCTGTGTACAATTCCTGACCGGAAATATTCCAACGAAAAGCCAAAGGCCGTGGCGGCAGCCCGATCTTTTTCAATATGCTTCGGACCACTTCTTAGATCATCTTGCAGACATCCAGCCTAGGGCTAGCGGGTTCGAGGAATTGACAGATGAGATACTAGTCTTAATGAGAGACCAGGTTCGCCTCTATCGATGGTTTCAATCTGTATCAGACGAGCATAAATTTATATGCAAACTCTTCAGTCAGAGCACCTGTTCTCGCCTTCAAGAGTTAATTCCTAAACCTGGGGTTCAGGTTGATACTGGCCCAGATACGCAACGGTTACCGAAAGCAAAAACTTCGCCAGAGTTTCTGCTCGAGCCATTCGCAAAGGCAGTTGTAGAGGCCTGGCTGCTGCTGGGATCATGCGACGGAATCATGGCTCTAATGTTTTTGCGCGCTTATATGTCCATCGTAAGTAATTTGACTCGTTCTTTCTGTAACTTGATTTACCATCAAGATGATATGTACTCCTATATCATCGACGCGGCCGAGTTGACAATCTATACAGCGGAGTGATGCTGAGCCATGGACTCCGCCTGCAAACCGTCCCTTTGAGCACATAGCCGAGAGCATTTCACCGGAAGAGATACAGCAATTCGTGTTACTAGGTACGTTGGAGAAAACCGGCCATTTTCATTTCATCCTGGGTCGCACGCTGGCAAGGATTAAGACGCGAAAGCATCTTGTTGCAGCTGTAGAGGAGTTTCGAAGCGCAACGCAAAAGAGCAGCGAAGTAGAGATTAAGTGCACATGCCGCCTTGAAGAAGCCAAGGGATTATACGCCCTGGAAGAGTATGGAGAAGCAGTGGTTGCGGCTTCGCAAGCTTTAGAAGGTCTTCCTGCCAATGAACTGGATGTTAGGCTGGAGCTGCTGAATATAATTCAAGAGGCAAGTTTGCGGCTGGGTGACGAGGAGGCTGCCTTTGAAACGGCCTTCGAGGCATGGAACTCCGCTCCGCATTCGCTTTATTGGACGTTTGTCATGATCCATACCTCTCACCATATAGGTCGCTTCTCTAGCGCGGTTGAGACCATCAGATCCGTTATAAATGAGCCCCAACGGGGACCGGGATTCCTCGCTGAAATAATGAATTGTCAACCATACGCTAGTGAGTATATTTTGAATGCTTGCTCAGAGATGGATCAGCTAGATTTCGCTCATGATGTTTTCACGGCGGTATCGGTTGAAGCTACGAAGTCAGGAGATAGTTCAAGACGTGCGCTCGCGGACGCTGCACTGGCCCAGCTGCATTATCGATACCATCGAACGGACGATAAAGCAATTAAAGTCTGGGAGAACATTGTGAGAAACTATCCTGGTACCCTGGGGGCGGTAAAGGCTTCGTTCGAGCTGGCGCCAGTATACTTTACGATGGCGACGGATCCAGAAACAGAAGATATAGCTCTATGGATATCGAAGTTGGAGCAGCTTGCAGGGCAGTGCAATAATACACAAACGACTTGGGCTGATCACGACGGAGTGCCCATGGAGGCATTATGGGCGCTTGTAGGACGTTGGAACACACAGCGAGGTGAAGTCGACCTGGCGCGAGCACAGGTTTTACCCTTGTTAAAACTAGGGATTCGGGATTTGACTGACAGAATCGAGGACAACGACCGGCAAGCATATTTTAACCTCGCAACAGCATTTCTTGCTATCGGGGATCGCCGTAATGCAGAGATCGCCTTCGCATTCCCGATGCCTCTCCGGAAGTCCAACGAGCTCTTGGAATTTGAGGCTAGTATGAATAATGAGAGGCCCGATGAAACCAAAGCGCTCGAGCTGGAAGGGAACACAGACCTCAGCGAGCCGTTCAACTTCGTCGCTAGCTGCGACGCCCGATGTAACCGGCGGCTAGTCGACTTCAGATCCTTCAGCATGTGCGAGATATGCATTGATATAGGATTTTGCGATGAATGTCTGCAGAAGCTCAAAGAAGGCACCCTACCGTTCCGAGTCTGCAACCCAAGGCATCCTCACGTGCGAATATATCCGCCGCGAGGACTGGTAACTAAGAAAGCCGGAGCATTCATGGTCCAAGTGGATGCCGAGAAGGTAGTGAGCGCGGACAGCTGGCTTGAAATGATTAGTCAAGAATGGTTAGGCGCATAGCAGGCCCGGAAAGATGCCCTGGCCTAGCGTCTTACACTAATTACTTTGTACAGTGAAGAGGGACACTGGATGTGGGAAGAGACCAAGGTGAGCACCCTAAATATTTTGACCCATGAACTCTGGATGAGGCGCCCAGCAGTATAAATGAGTGAAGTCTGTAACGTGAACTGATTGGCTGGTGGGGCTGAACTCTAGGCTATGCGCGAGATTTATAGCGAATACGGTTGGCCTGATCATTATCGCGGCCAGGAATGCCGGGAGGCTATTCTACAGTGGTGGGAGGCGCGCGGAGATAAGGCGCGAGAGCAAGTTCTAGAGGTAAAAAGTTAGCCGGTTAGTAGTACGAAGTACAAGAGCCATTTGCCGTCTAAGTATCACTCTTTCTCGCAACTCTCCATACATGGCGCCCAGAAAGTATATCTAGGCACATCTGAGATTAAGTATGTACGTATTTGACAGAGCTTACAAGGGCTTGCTGACGTAGCACGGTCTTCGGTCTTTTATCTACCCTACTTACGTCCTTGCTCGGTAGTGCATCTAAGCACCAATACCAACGCAATAATAATTACTCGCCAACCCAAAGTGATACCACACAGTTCTCTCCTCCAGGGCCTAAAACCGGATTCCGAGCGTACAAGCATAGAGCCTCAATCGTCATCATGACGGGATCAGGGCGGGAGATGCAATAGTTCGGCTTACGTTCGAAGCAAGGCCATCCTGCTTAGGACTGGGCGCGGGTTCTCTCCAGAGTCCAGACAGGCTTGGCGGTTGTGGTGACCGTTGTGGTGGGCGACACGACGCCCCCGGGGCCGCCTCGTTGTTGATTGCTTGCGTCGGCATCGGTGCCTAACGGCGGGTCGGGCGGAGCGAAAGTTCCATTTAATCCCGGGGGGCTTGGTTGAGTATTGGCACTTCGTCGCGGATATGCGGTGACTGATGGGTCAAACTCACCTAATACAAACATACTGGCCTGCGAGAAGACTGTCGCACAATCCTAAAATATATGGGTTCCATTTCAAGAATTGCGCGAGCGTGGTTGAGTTGGTATTGCCGATACTGGCTGCCAGAGACGCGCTGGACCAAGGTCAGCTGTTAGCAGCAGCGTGCTGCTTTGTGAAGATGTAAGGTGAGAAAAGGAGATGTCATTGGGATCGAGTCGCTTACCATGTGTCACCTTCCGTCGTCCGTTTCAGATTACAGGCTTGAGGCAAGCACGCGCAACTGGATACATTGCACGTATCACTACTGGAAAACCATTGCAATGTCCCTGTGCTCACGCCGTATTGCAGCGAGAGAGTGTCACACGTCGCATTGCTCCCGGCTACGACGCTTTGTCCCGTGCAAATCGTTGATGCAGAGGGCAAGGGCGAGTTCGAGGGCGAGTTCGGCATTGTGCTAACGAGATTTGACGATGTCAACGGTGGTGCCATATCGTACCAGTCCAACAGTCGGACAGTATAGTCCGGCAGAGTGACATTGCATACGTCTTGGATGTCGTAAAGTTGATCGACCAGATAGTCAGAGTGGTCCGAGCCAGGAAGAAACGGCGAGATCACACGTGCATGAAGCTGATTGATGAAACAGCCATTGCAGAGCTGCGGCTCTAAGTCAACTTGCGCACCCTGAAGTCGAATTCCAACGGATGCGGACAAGGGGCTCAGGTTAGCTTACGATGTCGTCCTCGTACAGATTCGCCATCCGAATATTCGACCCGTGAATGCTCGTGACATTTCCTGAACAAGGGGGGTTGTTCGGGTTAACATCGCAGTCTACTGGCAGAGCGTCGGCTCCTACCCACTCCTGTGACTCCGTCAGGCACCAGGTGAAGTTGTCGCTCGAGGACTCCAGACACGCAAATGATAGGCTGTCTCTGAAACGCTCGGTAACAGACCATATGGGCAACAGCTGGCCGTAAGCTGCAAAGTATTGCTCGTCACACGCAGCAGCCGATGCACCGTTCCAAGCGGTAACAGCATCCGCACATGATGTTTTGGTCACATTATTAGGAGCACAGATGGCGGTGAGGTTATCGTCAGTCCACCAATAATTCTCCAAAGATTGTGTCATCTGCAGGAGTGTCTGGTCACACTCCGGGATCGTCTGGTTTCTATAGCGCAAAGCTCGTTAGTTAAGTGTCCATCTGGCGATTGCGTGATTCAAGATTGAAAATACAGTGATTGGACGCATGCTAATGTGATATTGGAGACTGGGCAAGCTTGTCGGGATTGACACCTGGATAGAGATTGAACGATGCCTCAACCCATCGAACGGCCGACCATACAGCAAGAAGCAATACAAGCATAAACGCCATGCTGGCAAGATTTTCTGCAAAAACTGGCTTGATGCTTGGGATGTTTCAAGAGGGCAAAGCTGTTTTTGGTATTCATTTACGTGGATTAAAGCGTAACCCAGCTCCCATGTATATATCTTCCTACTGTCAACCTGATCCAATTCTGCGCCTTTGTTGCTATCCTGAGCGGATTGGTACGCACGTTGGATTTACCACTGTGCTAACAGATTCGCTATCGTCACACCAACATAATAATTTGATCTATATGTGGCCTCAAATTTGGCGATAAATTCGACATCCACTTGTCAGATGTACCCCCGACCCCATTCGTATCGCGACATCATGTCCCATCCAGGCGGCAACTCATTTCCGTCCAACTAATAGGTGTAAGACATGAAAAACATCAGATCATCGATTTTCTAGAAATGGTCCGATCGTCTGAGCTAATCATCGACTAATGAAGCCTTTGTGATTGCAGCAATCAATCCAAAATCTCGGGTCTCGCTTAAAGTCTATATCAGCATTCCACCAATGCTCATAAGCAGGGAACCCATTAACACTAAGATCATACTGTTTTTCGCTCGGAATTGTGATCAACGGTGCAGAATTGGTGTCTTATGTCAGGTGAATTAGGCCGGGGGCAGGACTCAAAGAGTAAACATGGCGTGTGATAATCAAGACGCGTCAGCGCATTTTCAATTTGCTTTCTCGTCTACACTCTCGGTGTGAAAAGAGGCTACTAGGTCAATTGCGTCAGAGATACTGAACACGATGCTATCGTCCGCAACCCCTATTTACCTGCTTTTAGCAGGAATTACTTTCATGAGCCTTCATACAATGACATGGGCTGTTCCTCTTGACGATGTATCCGCCCAAGTTCGGCATATCGGTCTCTTTCCTTCTCCGCAGCTCTTGACTAATCGCGCCTTACCAGCTAGGACATGTAATGCCGACAATCAAAAAGACAATAACGGGCTTGCGCCCGCCAAAGGCGTTACCACGGGACATCAAGAAAAAGCAAAACAAATGAGTCGGGATATCGCCGCAAGAGTATCATGCTACGTCACTGATTGCGATGCTAAATGTAAAAGGGGCACGAACTCGGTGACTCAAATGAACGGCCAGCCGGGAAAGTTATCTAGTGCCAGCAGATGCGACGCGAACAAGTACCGCACTCTATGTTGCGAGGACGGCACTACTATGGGCACTTGTAGATGGCGTGGATATAGAGGCCTAGGGTTGAGTTGTATGGGAGGATGTGACGATGGGGAGACGGAAGTGGTACAGGATACAAGCAACCACAGTAAGAATGGAGACCAGACATGTACTGGTGGCATTCAGAGTTATTGCTGCAAGGGTTTCCATCCGGCTCCAAAAAAGGCTCAGCCAGAGGAACAGGCGAAAGAGAAGGCTGCCGACGTGGCTGAGGCAGCAGCCAAGCAGGCAGCCCTTGATATTGCCGCGAATGCCTTCTGCCGGGTTGCCATTCCTGCTTTGTTGGCTCCTTTGGAGTTGATAGAGGCTGCTATCCCGATATTTGGTATGACATATAATTTACAGGCGCAAGGCCATGCTTGATGATCCTCCGAACATCTGTATAGTACTGACCATGTAAAGGAGAGATTGCCGATCTCATCGAACTTGCTGCTACGCCGGCTCTCATTCACCTCTGCGCGGAAGGCATCGAGAAGGAAGGCAAGGCCGAGTTCAAAGTCTTTGGCAAAAAACACTCTGTTGCATTCACTAAGCCCAGCAAGACGGTGTTGCGCCCTCCGAGGTCTAGTCATCCCCCAGTTAAAACGTCATCTTGTCCGGCCAGTGCCAACCCAGCCCGAAATCTTACGGGATCTGCAAACCCGAGAGCCAGAGCCGGCTGCAAGCGTAAGAGAACGGTAACAGTTTCCAAAGTGACGACCGAGATTGCCCTCACAAGCACAGTTATGAAGGACCCAATTAACTGCGCCGGGGACTCCGATTATCCCGAGGCGTGCCGCCACTATCGATCCGTCATCAATGTCTACCCACAGTACAAAACCATCACATGCGGCTACCGGAACGACGACAAGAAACTTCGGCCAATACTCGACAAGTTCAATTCCCAGCGCCAACGACCCGAATGGGCGCCTTACATCACCAACGCGCCCAACGGCTGTTCTCCGAACGAGTACCCGCCGGCTGTCATGGCACCATTCAACGATGGATGGGATCTCCTGACGAGCCTAGCGGATAAGTATCCCGCCATAGCCCATAAAATGAGCAGCAAGCCGCCGGCGGTAGAGGGCCAAATGGTGCGGTACCTCGACGCGACACAGAACGCGCGCGCAGGCAATTTATTCAACAACAAATGCCAGGAGCCGCCCGACTGGAACGTAGGGCACACCTCCACCATCACGGTGACAGACAGCGGCATCGAGACCGAGTACGTGGTCAGCAAGATGACCGTCACGCGCAGGGCATACACGATGGCGTTCCCGGGCCTGGACGCGGGGGATGGCATCGATGGCAACGAGTGCGTGCCCACTTTCAATGGCGCCAAACATCCCGGCTATGCGCTCTTGAACGAAGATAAGTGGTTTGATTTTGACGCCCACGCCCGCGAGAAGGCGCTCCAGCCCGTCTACGCGAAGGGCCCGTCGGCGATCCCCCTCGCTCAGAAGCGCTGGGTCGACGATGACGATGCTGGGGTTGGTCTAGTCGTTATTGATGCCAACTCCACGAGACTGGCTACGCCCGAGGAACTACGACGGCACTTGGGCTTTGCAACTTGCGGTGACGATAAGTGTACGCGTGAGTTGGAGGCTCTCAGGGCCGTCGTGGGGATGGTTAGAGATGAGGCCGAACGCACGCAACGGCTGGCGGCGAAGCCGGCACTGGTTTCTGCTGTGCCCACGCCAGAAATCGGAGATGATGGTAAACGAGGGAGGGATACGATGTTGAGTCTGCCTGGGTCTGGGAGCGAGTACGTTGCTCCAAAGCAGACTGTTGGCTTACAGGGCAGCTCTTGAATAGCGAGGCCTGAAGCTTCATGTCGTCTCTGCCGCTGCTGTCACAGGAATAATGTAATATGAAAAATGTAAAATGGCATAATTGGAGATTAGTAAGATAATCGAAATAACTAGCAGTCTAGCTTAGCCAGGAGCCCCTTGCTCGGTAAAGCATTCACTGAATCCGTGTCTAAAGCGTGTCTCTACTTTTCTCAGCCCGTCGCATAAGTCCCACAATGTCGTCGGTCAACATTTGTGCAGAGATATGCCCGCTTTTCCACTTCTACGAGTGAACTATTTCGGTCTGAATACGCTTCCGGATAAATTTTGCATAGTGAGGCAGTGCGAGTGAAATGTCAATATGGAGCTTCGCGCTCCCCTTTTCATTGTAATTCGCCTACGCTTCAGACCGGCCAGTCTTCCTTTTCATTATTCGCCAATGATGCTTTAGTATATTTGGTGATTAATTCGTTGTATAGGTGTTGTATGTGCTTACAGGCGATCCATTCCGATTGGCACAGCCGCACAAGTAGGTAGGTAATTATTGCTCGCCGTTTACTCCCGGAGTCCCGGTTTGTTTCGTATTAATTCTAGCCGTCTACTTCAGAGAAAAGATTCACCAGATCGCTCTGATCGATTTTTTTTTGGTCGATATCGTGTGCAGAATGCTTCTTGGAAATCAATGGCGAAGTGCTTATGGAGTATGATCTGCCTGGGTGGTCAAATGTTTGATTCGTGCGAAAAACCTCGCTTTCATCAGACGACCCCGAACCAGCCCCTGAGAGCAAGGGGCCCAGGGATTAGGCTTGATTGGTCGATGATTCGTTCTCAATGCGGGCGTTAGATCCTTGTATTTATGCTTATTTCTCATGTGCTGTATCGAATGATCGCGTTGCGAAGTTTTGTAGTGGAATCATCTTAAGAATGCCTGTGAGGACTAGTTTGAGAAGAAATCCCCGAAAGCCTGGCGTCACAATCGCAAGAATAATATTCATCGCCGCTACCAGAAGGAGATGGGTTAAGATAAGGTAAAGCGGTTAGTGTGCCCAGCTATTGTCACCGAGATCCCTCGGCAAATCCTTGCTGATATGACTCGAGCTGCACTCAGCCTCACCCTGAACTGATGGACTACCATTATCGCCTGACGACAAGTTCAAGTTCCGGACTTCTGCGTATGCTATAGCGCCCCTATTGATATCTTTTGCAGTTTCCCGGCTAAGTGAGGCTCGAGGATCATTGAGAGGTTGCGGAGATGTCCTCCGGGGGCTGGCGCGGTCCCGAGGATCTCGGTCCTCCTGACCCTCGCGTGGATGTTGATCAAGATGCCTGCTATCTTGATCATTTTCTTCCGTATCTTGGAAACGGCCCTCTTGAGACCGTGGCCGGAACTGATGTGCATCTCTATCCTGGTCGTCGTAGAATGGATGATCACGGCCACGATCCCAATTTCCTCGGCCCCTCCCACGGCCGCGCCTATAATACCCGCCAATATACGAAGAATTAACTTGATACCCTGAACGAGCGGAAGTTGCGCCGGCTACGAAAATTTGACCCCCACGCTCGCGGCTGCGATCAGCCCTATAGGGAGAGTTCTCTCGATCCCGGGAATCGACGGCACTGTCTCTCCCTCGGTCCTGCTCATCATCCAGCTCAGATTCTTGATAGTCACTCGAGTCTTTAATTAGATTTTGGTCTCCATCTAGATCTTTAGAATAGCTCAGCTCTTCTTCATCTTCATCGTCGTTCTCTTCGCCATTATGTGGAAGGGCAAACATTGCCAATTCGATTTGATGTCGGCCAACATGACGGGCATATTCCCGTTTGGATTGCAGGCTCTGATGACACAGGGGGCATTCTGTTTTCTCTAACCAAGGCCTAGTACGTCGGCACATGTCAAATATTTTGCTGAGATCTCTCTGTGACGACAATCCTGGGTGACTTTGCTTTAGGTGATGGTCAAGGTGACTTGGCGAAATAAAATCTTCTTCTTGGCAAGAATATGGGCATTTGAAGACGATCCAGTGTTTCTGGCTCAGATGGTCTAACCATTCATGACGCTTGGCATATTGCTGCTCAGGATTCAAACAGTCCGGCTCAAGGCATATGTATGGCCGTAGATCGGCATTAACATGTTTCCTGCAGTGGCAATCAGCGAATTTACGGTCAAGCGCAGAGTGGACAGAGCCTACTTCCATTGGATCGTAGTGCTAACAGATATCATCATGTAGCAAAACGGACACTCAAACGGATTATCGCCGATATGTTTTGGCAATCGTGGCCACTTTGGTTGTCCGGATTCGGGACCTGAAGATGCGAAAGATGTTTGCGAATTGCCAGAGTTGGACATTGCTTCCTCTTCAACCGTGCCGAAGACAGGGCGGCTACCATCTCCACCTTTAAGCGCAGTAGGGATAGACGATGCAACTGTGCTTTGAGCCTCAGCTTCAGACCTATCCGTATCAAGACCAAGCCCTGAATTAAGCTTTTGATGATGAGCTTCGCGGTACTTGAAGTACTGGCGTCTCTGAGATATTCCTTTTCCTAGTCGAATTGCCAATATAGGTTCTATTTGTGGTAGTTTGGCTTTCACATGTTCCACGTCAAACTCCTCGAAATGAGACATGTCAATCAGCCCGGACGCCATGAAATGATCGTGAGGCGCTGGGTTTCTAGTTGCGGTTGAAAGCCTTAATAAACAGCCAATTATATCTGCGATGTCAAACGCAATCTCGAGAGCTTCTGCTCTAGCCTGTGTGGCGTCTTCGGGAACTCTCGTCGACTGCGAGTGTTCTCTGATTACGCCTTCGGGAGCAGCTACGTCGCATTAGTTACATGGGGCGGGTTAATGAACGGAACAGAGGGTATGAAATACCAATTTTCCCTTCTAAGCTTTTAAGATCTCCTCTTTGCGAACCGCGCGAGAACCCAGGGATCGGAAATCTGCACTCGATGCCAACGCGGAGACAATTACTGCACTGGGGCTTCTTGCGGTCGCACCGAAGCTTTCGCCGCCAACATTGATCGCAAGCACCCTGGCGGGCCTGGCCTGTCTTCTGGGTCTGCAATGCAGGGGCTGAGCTATCCAATTCATTATTGCTCGAATCTTCTTCATATTTCCTAGGCGTATTATAGCCCGGGGAATGCTCTGAGATTGGCGCTTTATCTTGATGTCTTTCAGAGCCAAATTCTGGGTTGTAGTGGTTCCCGTTCCAGAAAGTCTGGGCTTCGAATGATTAACTTCAGGTGCTTGGGAGACTTCAAAGTTGAATCCAACGTAAAGTAACCGAGATCATTACTAGGCATAAAGAATGTACGTACCCTCAAGAAGACTGCTATCCAAATCTGTCAGTAGGCTAATAATGAGATCTCTCAAATGTGATGCATCACGAAGACGCCAATCAAGGGAGCTACGGCCTTTTCGATGAGCGCCTATATTCCCGGACCAGAGTTTGAACAATGCGAATGAATCGTGGAGCTTTTGCCCAAACGCATCACTGGATTTATCGAGCTCTGATGTGGTAACTTGAAACTTATCCAAGCACTGTAAGACATGTTCGGAGATTAACGAAGCCATTTGGAATTTGCGCTGCTTTGTATCTTGATGACCAGGTTATTGGAAGCCCAATAGGAAGGTTGATAGACTATGGCTGGTTCCATAGACAATGTCATTTCTGAGCTAAATGACAGTCCCATGCAGCGTCGGCGTCGGAGAAGAGAGATGACCCGGGATGCTACCTTGTCATGCAGGCTGGGCAGCCAACCAATGATATACTGAGGCCAAGTGAGCAGCTTATCTTTTCATGTTTAGTTCTCAACTATGCCGTAGTGCCTCTGAGCTCATCAGGCTTGCGAAGGGGCATACACAGTGGCGACTAGCGATGTCTGGCATTGAGGCCGTTGGTATTACCTTGGGCACAATTTCTCTCATTATTTCATTACTCGAGCATTACGGAGATGGCCAAAGCGTTGCATCGACATGGCGCCGACATGCACGTGTTCTTAAAAGTCTCAGGCGAGATCTCATGACAGAGCGCGGCAGACTGTACAACACATGCGAGCTTCTGCTAGGTGGTGTTGTGTTACCAGCTAAGCTAGAGCCAATGCTCAAGGAGCCTTTTGGGCCTTTGTGGCAAGATGAAGACACACAGGCAAAAGTCAAGAGAAGGCTTGATCATATGTACGATTCTTTTCAGGAAACAGTCAAGGACATTCTTGGCATCATTGAAGAACTCGAATCGAGATTGGGTCTCGGCTCTCAAGACAAGGTCTGCCACTCTTAGCCGTGTTATGAGTAGCTTTATTTGCATATGCTGATATCAATTCAATCTACAGTCGGATAGGTCTATGAGTGCAATTACCAAACGCTACCTAACACGGGCATCGCTGGTGATTAACCGTTCATCTTACCAGGGGGCCTTAGAAAAGTTGGAGTCTAAGAATGGAACGCTTCAGGGTATAATAATTGATAGCTTACGGCTTGAGCCAAGCCGGAGGCAAAGGTCCCGAAAGAACTATCTAAACCTTTTCAGAAAGATTATTGGAAGTATGTATAAGGCCCTACGACTAGGCCTCTGCGAAGCTTGCTCGCAAGGCCATGGGGTGAGTCTAGAGCTCCTGACCCCACGACTGAGCTTCCGAGCAGACGACGCAACCATCATCGACAAGCTATATTTTCATGCTATTTTGTCACATCATGCAGCAGGGCTCGTAGGCCGATACTCCCAAAGTTTGAACTGGAAAGAGGTTAAAGTGCAAGCTGTCGTACCGTCAGCAACGGTCAAGGACAGGGTCAGTGTGTCCACTCATACGCCGGCCCCAGAGATAGGCGATACAAAGGTTGCCAAACGAGTGACAATATTGATGGACGGGGCTACACAGTCAACCAGTCATCCGGGTGTCGGCAAGGTGTCGCAAAGTGCCAAGAACCTTCAAGTATCGAAGGCAAAGGGGTTATGTCAGGTCTTAATCAAAAGGAGCTTGGGACCCAAGACTTGCGGATACATGACCGACCCTTCTGCTCACGAATATGGCCGATTCAGTGTTTCCACTATCGATCATATCCATGACTCCTGCGACCTCACTTTTCTCAGTATCGAAGGCGCGATAAGACTGGGTTACCGGCACCGGAGGAACACTCCATCTTTACCTCAAAAACTTAACCTCGCTTCAACAATTTCGTCGGGCATTTTGCAATTGTACAACACGCCATGGCTGTCGACTGCAGTGACTAGCGACACATTATATCTCGCGTCATTCGATAACAAAGTGAGTTTCGACAGAGCTTACATGTTAAAGGCCATGCCGGAGCATCCGTGCCGTCACCATCCCGTCTGTCCCCAGCCGTGTGAGGGCAGCACTAGTGTTATACCATCCGGGAGATTAGGAAATGATCTCATGTGGAGTTTATTCGTACTCCTCATCGAAGTGATTCTATGGAGGGATATGGACGTACTTCTTTGTGACATTGTTACTTTACCAGGAGTAGGGAGGCCTCCCCGCGAGATCTTTGATTATACCACGAAAAAAGGATTTGACATAGTGGAAGCTCTTTCCAACAGGGTAAATATGGCCGGGGGTGAGGAATACTGTCGTGCCGTCAGAACCTGTCTCAAGCTTGCCTCTGGTTATCCTGATCTTGATCTAAGCTTGGAGGAAGTTCAACAACAGCTTTGTGACGAAGTTGTAGCATTGATCGAAGAGAGCTGCGAAAACTCTAAATCACTGATCGTGGCAGGAGATCTGGTCGATCTAGAATTCTGAAGAAGAGGAATAGTCTTGACATGTTGACTTACCGTGTTGGTTTGGAACCCCCTTACCGGTCGCTCTAATTATACGGCACCTCTGAGTGCTGCGTTACTCTGGCCACTTACTTGACTCTACCCCACGTTTTACCCCGCCATATTCAAAGATCCCTACATTATGTAGCACCGTAGGTCTCCCGAACGTATGCATGTTTGCTTCTTTTTCCCGTGCTTACTAGGCGTCCAAAAGCACGAAGCAAGTTCGCGTCAGTTCGCGTCAATTGGAAGCCGACAATTATGTCCTAGCCTGGGTTGCTACTGACCCCCGCATTTATCGCCGTCATGGACCCGAAGGCATTGGTCCGTCTCATTCACGTCGGAGGGCGAATCGCCGGCGACCCGTTTCCTATGGGGCACTTGAGAGAGTATAATTGTCATAGCCCTTATTCAATGTTCGCATATCATCTTTTCCCGAGCGTGAGGAAATCTTGAAATCAAGCAGCCACCATGACCCCGCCTCTGATCACGCTCGAAGAGCACTTCATCTCATCGGCTGCCAAAGAGCCATTAGGTATGTGACAGAAACATAACTCAGTCTATTGCATACAATGCTGATCTTTTATAGTGAGTAGATAAATTCTTTAGTCTTCACATCGAGCGTCAACGTTCAAAAAGTGCCAAGGCTCCTGACTCACATATCCCAGTGGCACTTATTCGAGAATCATTTCGAGAGCTTTCCAGAGGCGGGGAAAGGAATAGAAGACACAGACACCCTTCGCATCGCGTCTATGGATAAGAATAAGGTGTCTCTTCAAGTCATCTCCCACGTGCCGGGTGTTTTGTCGGTAGAACATTGCAGGGCCACGAATGACCAAGCCGCAACGGCCGTGAAAAAGAACCCAGGTCGCTTTGCCGCATTTGCCGACTTGCCTCTCGCCGACTTGGAAGCTTGCGCAGAGGAACTTCGGCGCTGTGTGCAGGAACTTGGCTTCGTGGGCGCCCTGATCGGTAACCATGCCGATGGGAAATATTTTGAGAGCTACACATCCTTATGGCGGACAGCTCAAGAGCTCGATGTCCCCATTTACTTACACCCGACGATGCCAACCGCAGAGCAGAGGAAGGCCATGTATAGCGGAGATGTCCCTCCCGCAGTTTCAGCGGGCATTGGAGAGTACGCCTGGGGATGGCATTCGGATGTGGCGATGCACGTGCTGCGACTCTTCGGTGCGGGGGTTTTCGACGAGTTCCCTCGGCTCAAGATCATTCTCGGCCATTTCGGCGAGATGCTGCCATTCAGTGAGCTACCCCCGGAGTCATTTTCTTCTCTTCATAGTATCTTGAGACTCCTGAATCTCTCAGGAGCAAGTTCCAAGAGCATGTTTTGGGAGTTCTAGAGCTACCTGAAAGAGCAACTACTGATTCCAGCTGCTGTAGTGGTCCATCGCATTGAGTTTGCAACAAGGCACTGGGGGAAACGTGACCGGTCATTCAGCCAAGTCTACGCCGAGAACATCTGGATCACGACGAGCGGCGTCTGGAGCGTGGACCCAATGGCCACGATACTCAGGAACACGTCAATTGATAAGATCCTGTACAGCGTAGACTATCCGTTCACTCCGAATGAGCTAGGCCTCAAGTTCATGGAAGACTTGGAGAAGAGCGGGTTAGTCACGCGGGAGCAGCTAGAGCAGATTGCATATAAAAATGCTGAAGCTCTGTTGAAAATTAGGGCCACGAAGACTTTCAACTGAAGATGAGCCGGGTATAATATGATGGGGGTGCACGAAGGAAAGCTGGTGCGTTGGATAATAGTGTAGGCTTAATTATAAGTGTGTTCGAAGCTTCCTTAGCCTTTTTACGATTAACGCTGGGCATCAATGATCCCATATCTCGAAAGGATGCGATTTAATTAGCATCGCAGCTCTGCATTAGGGAATGTTATTCTACCGTAATTTTCGAAAACAAAATGTTGGGCCGATGATTACCAAGATGGTCACCGGATTTGAGAATGGTAATCAAAATATATGTAAGCATAAGATATGCTAGTAGGTACGGAGCAGCTGTGACGTGTTATTTCGAGGATGAAGCTGAACGGATTTCGGCGTTGTGAGGGCCCGAACTGAGGGCCATAAGCAAATATCTGCCAATGTGATGTGTTGTCGGATTGACATATTAATCAGCGTAGTAGCATTATCGACTAAACTTCTCAGCTGTCTTAAATTAGGTAGCTTTCTCAGCTGAATAATTACCAATGGCGCGGCGCAGAGTCACTGCGAAATTTCGCGGCTGCGCCCGATGCAGGGCTTGTTGCGAAGGGCGGCGCCGACAGAACTTGTCGCGAAGCTAATTGTAGACTGACTACGGAGTAGCCTTGCTTCCGAACTTTCCGCCAGCCTTGAGACTAAGCCAAATAGTAGCGACTGAGCCTTATTAATAATTGAGCGATCTTGGTCAACAGAATTGTGCAAAATGTTGCGGTGCGAATCGGAGTATGGAGGCCGCAGGTGGTTTTCAATTTGTACTCCGTATTGTATTCCTAAAAACAGAGACGCGACCTAGCGGCCCTTCCGAGCGCGAATCCCTTAAGGTTGCATGCGTATCCAAATTCGGCCTAAAAGTGGGGCAGACACAGTCCATTAACCATACGGAGGACACCGGTATTCAAAATCCCATGCTCCGTGAGGACAGCTTATTTTACAGGACCTCATGTGGTTGGATTGAGACGAAGGGATGCCAGGTAGGCAGGCATCATAAACAACATTATTAATACTCGTTCATTCATTTTTCACGTATCCTCTTTTAGCCTCGCCTCGCAGATGGGCTACACAGCCTACAAATTAAGGGCAACGCATATCCTGTGCGTCCGAGGATCATAACAAATCGTCGAGGGTTATATTCCGTCCACGTCACGATTAGTCACAAGCGGTTTCATGTAGACTATCCAATCAAAATGCGGATTGAAGGATTGTAAATTTATTTACTTATTCTTAGTAGCAAATTTCCGAAGTCTTTTCGAGTTGCAGCCTTACTTTCAGCCGTACCGATAATACCGGTCGCCAGCTCTTTAAGTGTATTTTTGTTCTGGCCAACAGTGCTTGCCGATTTCGTCTTCTCGTACACATTTATTACACGGTAAACGAATAGGTAAAGGAACCCTTCGCCTCGTCGAAAAAAGAAACTATCTACATAGCCCCCAAGACAACATTGATATCAGGCTACAGCAACGTGTTCGCGCCTCGGTGCTAGCCGTGAGCCACACAAGTGGCCGCAGATTACCGAGCCTGACAATATTCATATTTATGGCAGTGTGGCTATTCGATGTGGTGCTCCCTTTACGAGTACAACATGAATGTCAGATTTGGAGACGGAGAAATGAGAAAATGGGGCCAGGTAGCCATTGCTTCGTATATAAACAACGCATCAACAAACAACGCATGAAATAATGCATCGGGGAACACGACAGGTGAAAACAGCTTCGAGTATGCCTTTCATGTCCTCCTTGTTTTAGTGGTTGTTTATCAGCTTCTTTTCGTCAAACTTTAAGTCCTAGACATTCGCTGGTGCGTTTCATCTGCTCATATATGTACTGCATTTCGAGGTCTTCATTCCTTCTTGTCTTTCTCATCAACCTCTCCCAAAGCAATCAACACTTACACCCTCAATACATTCTGCATCTATCACTGACACATCTCTCTAAAAACGCCGTTTCTACCACATATCACCAAACAATGTGCATATACAGACAGCAGGTAGTGAACCACGAGCTCGATGGCTGCCCCTGGGTGACGGTGGAATGCGTCCTCCTCGAGAGATGTAAGTTGTACATCGCCAACATGCACATTGAGGGATTCCAGTGCCCCAACGAGGGGTACGAGGGATACGACGAGAGTGGCTGGATCTCCATCAGACAAGATCGCTGCAGTATCGGCACCTGCGGCAAGACACCCAACGAAGAGATAGGGGAATCCAGCACAGACACGCATCCGAAAAGAACACAGCCATTGGGTGACACGGCGTGGAAAGGAAAAGGAAAGCCATACCCTGTGAAGGTACACCAGAAGAGGAAGCCGAGACGGAAGACGACAGGCTGAGGCGGGATTACATGGCACGCAAATACGTGATTATACACGCGTTTCCCGGATTCATTGCTCCTTTGAGTTGCACACCAGCCGAATTGTTAGCAGAGCGGTATACGCTGAGATTTAGACACGGAATGCAATACTGTTTTCATTGATAAGTAGATTGTGCATGGTACGTTCTTAGCATTGCTGCTACGAAGCGAAGTAGTATTAACACTCTTCTGTGACGATTATGATCGTGCAAGTAGAACAGCCGCTGCTGCGGCCATCACTAAGCTAAAGACTGCCGTCAGGGGTATTGCCATCGATATACTTCGGCTCGGCTTCGCTCGAAGCATTTCGTCGAATATCGAGTCCAGACGTCGAGCCATCTCGGCCTCACCGAAGCCATTCTTGACTCGTTCGATTCCTGCCTTCGACATTTTGTCTAGGTCCTGTGAGCTCATTTGGTGAAGTGCCTTATCTAGAACTTCAGTCCATTCATCGATTTTCTCGGGAGAGCGCAGCCAGCCAGTCTTGCCCTCCACGACAGTTTCTACCGGGCCACCCGTGTTGGCGGCTAGAACGGGGATTCCACTGAGCATAGCCTCGAGGGGCACGATACCGAAATGTTCGTTCGCGGGTGTGTAGACTAGGAGACGCGCAGACGATAGCAGCATGCTCTTCAAGATGTTAGTTACATTCTGGAGGAACAAGACCTCGACGTCGTGCGGTACGGCGTGGGCCGTCTGTGGAGTTTTGACAGTCATGTTCTTGAGCCCTAATGATTCGGCCAAGGCAACGAGTTCATTGTGATAGCCCACGTTCTCGGCAACGCGCGGATCATAGCCTCCGGCAACGGCGAGCCTCACTGAGGCGCGTTTCTGTTTGGACAGACCGGCGAAAGCTTTGATGGCGAGCGCGATGTCTTTCTTGCGCTCGAACCGGTTAATACTCAAGACAAATTTCATCCCGCCCCACAATGGCTTTTCATCCGCCGCCTTTGTTTTCGTCTCGGTATCAACGCAAGGATACACGATGTACAGCTGCTTTTGGCGCGCGAGGGTAGGCCAAGTGCGACTGACAACTCCCTTCGTGAAGTTCGAATTGACGGCGATCGCGTCTGCGAAGCTCATGCTCCACTGCTCCCACATGTCGAATGGCACCCGGTACATGCGCTTCCACCATTTTTGCCTGCCTTGGGCGAGCAGAAGGTCTGGGAAATGACAGTAGAAGAAGATGCGGCCGCGCGGGTACAGATACTGCAATAGCGGCAGGCCCGCACTGAGCTGATCGACGAAAAATGCATCAGGGGACACATCATACAGTTCCGAAGTCAGACAGATCTGGAGGATCAAGTGCAGTTGGCGCAGGATGGCGCAGAGGATGCTGAACCGCCCGAGGATCGACGGCGGGATGATAGTATTGCCACGGACCCGGACATCCAACGTTCCTGGGGAGCAGGGCCATCAGTCAGCGAGCGCATAGCGGCAAGATGGAGGAGAGCAGGAGCCTACCATCGCGCGCCTCGTCGAAGCAGTGGCCCGGATCGCAGTGGCTGGTAAATACGACGATCTTGTGGCCGCGCTTCTGCAGGCCGACCGCGGCGTCCACGACAAGTCTCTCGGCACCACCAATGCCCAGGTCCGGGTGGAGGAAGACTATTGTCTTGCCGCTATCAGCGGTCTGTTTCGTCATGGTGGAAGTATGAGGCGTGCGGCCATTGCCTAAGTATGTAGTGGGGCAGGAATAGCGTATTGGAGGTGTCGCGGTTCGAGAAATGCGGCTCAAGCCACCGACGCGCTGGGCTATATATATCTGTCACTTTCAGCCCCACTACCCCACTTCACCATCCCACTTCAGTTAGGTAGATGTACCGATGGGTACTGTACCTAAGTGGGTCGTCATGCTTCGCGCCTATGCAGGCTAAGCAAGGGATCATATCTGGCACCTACCATAGCCAGGGTCAAATAGTGAGTTGGGTTCGATTCCTAACAGCGCTATTGGTATTCGCTTTTGGCTCATTTCTGGCATACGAAGTCTATCGGACGGAGAGGCATGCTTCTAGGTTCAATACTTCGTGTCATTTACTATCATAAAGAATCTTATGTAATCCTCAATAGTGAACTGCCTGATAGCTATCATTGACAAGCATACGGTACATCAGCGATCAGGCGCTGTTTTCGATGTGAAACGAGATACCAGTTGCTTTTTGGCACCCACTGATAAACGCCCCAAGATATGCAAGGTACCTAATGTCTGCAAATGTAACCGATCACCGCGTTCCATGACTGAAATTGACCGGAATTTTGTTCGGATCTCAGAGCGAGGATGAGAAAGGCAGAAAAGCAGCAAAACAGAGAAGAGCTCCTCCTGCGCCATCTAGGGTATCAATCCCGAACAAGGAATATTGGTCCATGAATTCCCACTCGTTTTAAGGTGCTCGTGTGCTCTCCTAAAGTCGAGCACCTGATGCAATCTCACTCGCTAACCCCCAACTCGTCATCATCACCTTCGCCTGATCTAAGCTCGTGATCATGTTTGTGCAGTGGATACAATCCCATTTTGCATCGCACGTCATTCTGGATGCGTAGGAAATATGTTCTGAGCGTCGCAAGACCTCGCAAGAAGCCCCGGTCGGGCTCATCTGGGTGATTCGGTGGACATGGCTTGTCTATAGCTAGGTCACCAGCCGTCACGCTATTGGCAAAGTCGGCCATTTTGAAATCGATTTCAGCTTTGCTCTTTTTCTGACGTCGTTTAACGTCCCATGTGTCCTCCGTGTCGGTAGCAAAATCTGTTGTCGAATCCTCGGCAGCGGTATCGTTGCCCTCGCTGGCCATTCCAGCATCATAAAACATTAGAAGGCTTGCTGCGTAGAACCTGTAGCCACGAAGACGGCGAATAGTGATCTCTAGCTGGTTAAGCTTCTGCAGAATGGTCGGAATATGTCTTAAGACGCTGCTATAGTCCACGCCATCGTAGAGAAACATAGTCAGTGTGTCCTGAAACTCCTGGCCAGGTTTCAGATTTCGACCATAATATTTGTCCCGGAAAACGTATGTCTGGGATTTGGCATCCCAAGTTTGCAGGCCACACACCCTAACTCCTAAGTCTCTAGACGTTGTCTCCGCACACTTTCGGCGCTGGGATTCACGCTTCTTCAGGCTAGCATCAACGCCGTATTGTCGAGTTCCCATTTTCAAGTCCATTATGCAGGGCCTTCTCATCCCTGCCGTGAGGTCCTCCAACAACAAGAAGTATTCGACCCGCGAGTGAGTCTGAGTTTGAGCTTCTTTGGGGTTGATTGGCCGCGGGATCTTCCTGACCTCCATTTCCATGCCGGGCTTTTTGGTTAGTGATGCAGAAGATACTTCGCGTTTTGGGAGGTCCAGTGGTACCAAATTTTCATAACTTGCCGCTCTTGGGATCGATTTCTCATTCTGTGCAACGCCCTTCCGAGGCGATAGAGCTGTCTCCTCGCCATTGCCTCGGTATCTGACATCATCTGCATCTTCGAAGTATTTTAAATCGCCTCGCGCCTCTCCGACCTCCTGAGGCTTGCGTCGCAACTTGCTTCCAGAGTAACGCCGTTTGTGCACGCGCGGGGAAAATTTCTCACCCAACACCTCCGCCTCGGGTGCGCTAGTACCTGTTACATCTTTCACATGATCCAGATCACCTATCGCCAGACAATTGTGTCTCGGTCCCAGATCACTGAAGCTTGGCATAAGGCTTGCCTGAGCCTTCTTGAGGTCACTCGGTTCACTAGGTAGCGTTGAATCGACCAGCTCGCCCTCAATTGTTGGAACTGCCACCACCGACTTCGGTTGGAGAGTCTGTACCGAACGACGTGGAACCGAGCGATGGTATGAGGCGGGTCTGTGGTGCTTGTGTACAGTGATAGGCTGTTTTAAGAACGCGTCGTTGAATACTTCGTTCCTCAGTCTTTTGTTGACCATTGTTGCACCCCAGCTATTTATGTGACGATCTTCTAATGTCGGTCGAGCGGCTCGGGAAACATCTTGGTCGGGAGTCAAAGATGCCAGATCACTCGTGCGACGCTGAGCCATGGCTGACGAGGCGCTCCTTGGGCGCTCTGCAATGCCTGATACCATAGAAGGCTGGAGCAAGCTTCTAGGTAGAATATGTTGATTGTCCACAAATGTCACAGTAGGAACTGGAATATGTCCCGACCGGAGTGATTGGCTCACTACTCTTCGATGGCTCTCTTCTTCATAACCATTAGACGATCGACGCATCTTCGTCTTGGTGTTCCAATCCGCGCTGCTGGACTGAGCATCTGGTTCATCGGGCGCTCTGTCTGCACCTTGACTTTCATCTTTTCTTACCGTAGATCTCCGACGCGGCTGCTTCTGGTACGTAACATTGAGCACACCAATGTATCTGTTTTAACAAACAATTAGCCACAGAACTTTTGACGATCCAAAGCAGAAACATATTGTTAGGGTGGTGGTGGTGAAGTTGGGAAATGTTCGAATTCTACAGACCTTGGCAAGAAAGGCAAAAGATCTCGATGATAACGTTCTATTTTTTCATAAAATTCATTTTCTCGGTTATTAAGCTGCTTGCAGACGGCTCTCTTGGAAAATCTCCAAATAGTTGTGTGGCCCCCAACTTGATGTTTATACGGTATCAACTCAATAGCTTCGAGGGGTACTTTAGGGCTGAGCTGATGCTCATGCAGCAGATCTTCATAGTATCGAGATGCCGGCTGTGAGATCGTCGTAGTCATATCATGCGGCTTCTTGATGAGCTCAGTTTCATTCGGAAGTGATTCTTCATCAGCTCCATTGCTGGTCAAATCCCGATTGCGCAGTGTACCATTCTTCAGCCCTTCAGGCATATCTTCGTGATTAGCACCATTTGGACCTTCGCCTTCAGCTTCGGGCTCATCCGCTTTCACAAGCCAGGGATGGAAATCTTTCGTGGAAGAACGGGTCCTAGGAAGTTGTGGCTCAGTCTTCTCGATGACACATGGTCCCTCTCTCACAGATTCTTCCAGGCTTTGGTGTGGTAAGAACACCGCAGATGATATTTTCTCTTCAGATGACTCTTCGCCTTCCTCGATAGTTTCCCGGTTTGCTGTAACAAAGCCCGTTGGCTCTGTGGAATCGCCATTTGTTTTCTCGGACACGTTTGCCCCTTCGCTCCCAATACCGGATCTGTAGACAATATCTGGCATTGTAGATGCTTCGGTGATTTCATGAGGTTTACCGGGCTCAACGGCCACAGAATCACTCTTCTGAAGATTAAAATAGTCACCATTAGGGAACTGGTCTCGAGGTGTCTGGGTAGCATAGGCACCGGATGGCAAATGTTTAGTGCTCGGTGAAGGTTGTGCATCCTCTGCTTCTATAACTCGAGTTGGCGGAGTCAAAACCCGTGGGCTTTGGTCGACTTTGGCATGTGTATGCTGCTGCCCTTCTGTTCGCCAGGCCTTTGACGGTGATGTAGCTTCCTGCTGTGAGATGGATTTGGGCTCCTTCCGTTTGACTTTATCGGCTGGAAGGCCCTCTTTGAAAAATCGTAGACTATGGCTCGCCTTGCGGCTCCTTGTTGGCTCCACCCCAGCCAACACTTCAGTGATAGACTTTTCGACCTGGCCATCTTGATGTCCAACGACATCCACTGTACCAATTGACCATGCCTTCTCAGGGCCCATCGAAACCGTTCTTTCAGTCCTCCAGGCCCGATATTCGGCGCGCGAATCCGAGTTAACGAGGGGATCATCGTGACGGGAGTAAGCACTATCACCGCAGTTGTACGTGGTGTCTCCAGCATGATCAAAGAGCACTTCTGTGTCATTCACATGACGTATACGAGCTTCTTTCTCCGTACGCTCTAAGGACCTCCCCCTCGGGCGGGCCAAGGGAAAAGTGCCCGAGTGCTGGCTGAGTGCCGGAAGCGTCTCGACTATTCCCGGCATGGCGATAGTATCAGGGTCCGCGGCACCGGCCAAAGAATTTGGCGATTCGTGCACCACAGGTGAAGATATGTCACGGGCAGGATCAATTCGTCGTCTCTGAGGAGGAGATATAAGGGGAGCGCCCAGGCTATGCACTAGGGCATCATGGCGCGACTCGGAAGGCGTAAGCCCTTGGGCGTCGTCAGATACATGTTGGCATTGGTTCGGGAGGGAGGATAGGTCATTGTTATTCGTGGTATTTGTGGAATTGCGGTCGGGCTGGCGCTGCTCTGCCTGAGGTAGGTTGGACGAAGGAATCCCGCGCGCAGAAGCGAGAGCCTGGGTCAGTAGCGAAGGTCCATTGGGTCTGGAGGGAGCGGGCGGCGGCCTTGGCCTTTTATTGACCTGGTCGCCATGGGCAGCGGCAGCAACCGAGGCGGTAGGCGTCGAGGTCCCGACAACCACGGCAGTGGAGGCAGATGAAGGGGTGGAGGCGATAGCGGCAGGGTGTGCACGGCCACCAGCAGGCGAGCAGCCAGTCAGCGCCGTGGACGTGGGCAGTTGGTCGTCTGGCGCAATCGCAGCCGCAGTCGCTGTCAAAGTCGCAGTACCAGTCGCAGCATCTGGACCGGGAATGGCATCGCTGGTGCCAGGGACACTAGGGCGGGAAGCTGGCGTCACTGGCAGGGTCTCGCTCACCCGTGCAGCGTGTGCGGCATTTTCGGGCTGACAAGGAGGGCCGGACATGAGGTATACATCTGGGGGAGTGATGGGCTCGTTGGGTCGGGTCAGATCGGCTGGAGGAACGTCAAACGCGAGGGTGGAAATTGTGCGGTAGAGATTATGATGTGAATGCATGGGGTTACAGTAGCAGGTTAGGTAGCAGGTAAGTATCCTGGATTGGAGATTTAGGTAGGGTAGGGTGGCGTTAAGTGTTTATTGAGCAATTACTAGGCAAGTTACCTCAGGTACCTCCTACCTCCGCTCGCAGTTACACTAGTAGTGTAGCTACCCAGGTATCTAGATGGGGCGGTGGCAGGTGGGTACCCTGCGCTACAGCACGACCCTCTCGTCGTCATACCTGTATCTTAGATAGTACTTCGCTACGCACCTTACCCAGAAATCTAAGTACTACGTAAATATTTACCTAGATTTAGATACATGTACGCAGGCAGGTGCAACGATGGTATTTTTCATTCTTTAGGCAAACCAAGCAGATTCCCAAACAAGCGACCCTCTATCATATGCTCATAGTATGATCTATTCAAGAATTACCTACATTGTAGGTTAGATGCCTAGATTCCCTAGTCATACCGAGCTAATAGGGTACTATACCTCTACAGCGTAATTGAAGTGAGTACAGTGTATGTACGCATGCGTCGCTACCATTTGTAGTGTACCTTAGTCTTCCCGTGGCGCCGTCCAGTCCTGGCACATCTGGCAGGCATAATGGCCGCCAATCCGAATGAGACCAAACTTGAACTGCCGCGCTCCCACGTGTTGGCACACTCAGCTCTATTCCCTATCTGCCAAGGCTATTTACGTAGTGGGTGGGCTACCAACATGCTATCCAGGTCCTTTGGAGTCGGTACGATATCTACAGAGGTATGGTCTAGCATACCGCAAGTCCTGAAATGACTTAGTTGTATCTCAAATACTAATTAGACAAGACCTACTTCGTGTATGTTTCCATTAGGCAGTTAACTTGGCTATCTACTAACCTGAGAAGAATCCTTCACTGACCGCTTCCTACACGCCATGTTCCTTATTATTCGCTCTTAGTTAGCGAGAAACCACGTTCTATTTCTTAATTTTTAATAGGCCACCAGCCGGGCTCTAGATTCCGTTGTGCCCAGGTAAGCCCCAGTCCAGGACGACACATGGCTTTTTCATGGGCAAATCCAGGGTCATAGTATGAAAGTCTCAAATGTCCCCTGCAGCTAATAACTTGAGGCGAACGGCATGCGGCCATCCAACAACGCTTACCAGCGGAATGTGACGAAGTACCAAGCCCGCCATGTGAGAGAAGCCTTGCAATACCACTCACCGCTCTCTTTTGCCTATCTCTTCAACAACGATGATCAATGTTGTTTTCGGTAAGAGAGCTGCCTACACATTGTACGACCATTGAGAGAAGCCGAAAAGTACACAGTTTAATGATTAGCCGCTTTACGCGTCACAATAATTTGAGACAGTCAATCGCCCATTTCGTATTACGGACTGTTTCCCGGAACGGAACGTCTCACCCATCCGTGGAATACTCGGGCCAGCAATTGTCGATCAAGACTTCTGTTCACGGAAGTATCAGTACAAAGGAGCAACTCACCCCGCAAATCGCTAATAGAAGGTTCTATGTAGATTGACTAGGGTTTCGCCCGTGTGCCGTACGAGATCTCAAGATCGTCTCTCGACCAATCATTTGACAACGTGGTTTTCTAAATCAGATTGGCCTCCGACACCTCGGTAGATAGCTCTTTGATTTGAGGTCCGACCTCAACCTCTTCTACGCATTGGCCTATTTTGATAGTAATAATAGAAGATTCATAATGCCTTGTAATGAGATAGTGACTTTTACAATTGAGCCGGCTCGGACAATTTGATAACCCAATCCCATCATGGCAATTCTGAGATAACTTTTCTTTCTCAAACAATAACTTGGACCAAGGGCTACGAGAAGCCTAAAGTAAATACGAGCACCTCCAAACTTTCTGGCTTCCAAGGTCGTCCTCTGTGCCGACTGATTATCAATTTGAACACTCCATGTAATGAAATGTCTGTTCCACTTGGGATGACGTAGGCAAGGTTAGCATGCCGTGTGTCGTAATGTCACATCAATTATTCACCACGCTTCTTTCGGCGACGATATCCTCGCGATTCTCTAAGGCGAGAAATCCCCCTGATATCGTTTTATTTCAGTCTCGGCACACCATTTTTCATACGAGAATACGAGCCAATTATTTTTTCCCGTGATCACACCCAGGGGCTAAGGTTGAATCTCTGCTCCATATGCATGTCAGAGAAAATATATCGGCATCCATAAAACAGAAAAGGCTTACTCAGCCTTGATAGTTAATGGAATCAATTATCAAATTGAAAGTCTCGTTAACTGTCACAGCGAGGTACATGTATTATAGCAAAAGTACTTCCGCGCCAGACGCAACTCACCCTTGGGACGATTCCCACCCGTCACTCATTTCTGAGCCAAGTAGAGTCGACGAGTTTCCGTTCTTTTCACTAATGCGCAAGTGCTCATTAAGTTGGACATAGCGCATCGTCTAGCCGAAATATATTATCCCACGTGGTACGAGCGTAGTAAAACAGTGCAGGTAAACCGAGCTACTTCTCAGAATAGCAACATCTCTAGAGATCACAGTGGCTCTTAATACAATTACCGGACATATTAGTCAGAATATGGTTCGGTCTGATAGCAAATAGGGTTCCATACCAGAGACACTGGCTGTAGTCGGAGCCCTGGCCGGGGCGGATGATGCCCCGAACAAGCTAACGTTGGATGTCGGTCGGCCGGGCTGAAGTGAGATTGGGACGTTGTATTTTCCATCCCCGCATTCGGCCTGAAAGCCGCATATGCCGGAGATACAGATCGAGACAAGCGGGCGATCTTCCGTGCCACTATAAAAGTCTTTGCCCGGCCTAGCTATCTTGTCTGCTTGGTCACGGGTGTCCTCCACAGCACCCTGGAGTTACCATAGCTGAGCCGGCGACGTTATTCAGAAACCCATTGTCATGTCTGTAGGGCAGAAAGAGGACAGAGATACGGGGGTTTAAAGCATTGTCACTGAACGACGTGAACGTGGTATTATATATCACGAACACTATTCCATCGTTCACCGCCTGCTTGAACCGAAGGAGGGTTGCTTATCAATTGGCAGAAAGATTTCTTGGCCGAGGCTGATCGCCAGATCTTGGTAGGTCATCTAAATCTAACGTGTTAAACTTCCATGACATACAGATACGCAGTGTACAAGTGGACTCAAGATGGCGCGAGCGACTGGCGCTAAAATGACGCGCGCTCTTCTACAGCGCACTAGGTTAGGGAGAGTCGATACAGCTTAGCGCATAATCCATCTTCCTGATGTCGCAGCAGGCTTACCAATGCATTCCAGAAGTCGTCTACCTAGAGGAAACAGATAGACGGCGACAGAAGGCAAGTTTGCCTATCATGTAGTGATAATGTTTGAAGTATGTTGGGAATTAGACAAACTATACACAATAGAAGATTTCGAGAGCAAGATACCCCAGGGCTGTCAACACCTGTATCTCCATTTCCAAGTATGTACTTCGTATGTAGGTGGTTTATATTGATTACATCTGCAAGGCAGGCATTACCTCCAACTGGGCTGGACTTGCACTGTTTCAGGCCGCATATTACTCAGGTTCCCTCTTAATCTAGTGTCAGAAGACGTCAAGCTGCTCCTCTAAGTGGCTTCGTTAAGGTTTGGGGCCCACAATTATAGCACTTACATTTCGCGTTCTTATGCATACTTCGCAGGTAACTTTGCTGGCGGTTCCCTCTATGGCATTCCTCTAAGCTTAGAGCTGACCATCTTACTTCGTACGTCCACATCTGTCTCTCACCTCTACCCTCTCTTCTTCTTCTTTTTTCCCGTGGTCTTTGCAGCAACGAGTCACACCAAAACCCATCCTAACCTGATTTCTGTCCCACTTCAAACTTTAACTGTTGCCAAGAAGTATTATTCCCAGCATTTCGTGGCGCTTGCACCTAGTTTAGGCAGTCCGCTTAGGGATCCGCGCCGCCCACCTCTCGTGTTACATCGTCGTCACGTTTTGCGCACCCGACAGCGCCCGAGAAAGTGTCAGCGGGTCCGAATCGACCTCGAGCAATCGCCGTACCGGCTGTCTGGTTGCAACAGACAAAGCCGACGTGTGCAGCGTACCAACAGCGCTTCGTCCGCACTTTACTACTTAACCGGCTGCGCTAGGCACGCTCTGTTCTTTGTGGCATTCCCCAGCATTTCCGGTCGTCGCGGAGTCACTTCTCCCGCCTCCGGTCAGTCCGCAGTCTGAAATGCGAAGCGCCAGCCACGCGCTACCCCCGCCAACGTCAACTTTACCACCATCACCAATCCCATGCATCGCGCACCCTCGAGCTTGGCTGATCCAGCCCGCAATATCGAGGAGTCCGTTGGGCCTCCCGATCCCACCGCACCCGACCCCGATCTCGATTTCGACATGACTCTGTCCGCCGAAGCCGAAGAGCAGCGCATCCACACGCCGCCTCTTCCACCTCCCCACATTGCAGCGCGCTTCCACCGCCCAACGCAGACCCGCCGAAAGGACTCTGCAGCGTCGTCGCGCAGGAATTCCATAGCTTCTGCCCAGTCGCGTTCCTCGCACGGCTTCACCCGCCATGGCGGTCCCCAGAGCCGGTTCATTGCTCAGCAGATCCGTCGTGCTTCTATCCTCGAGGACCGTAAAGCGCGCCTTGCCGACCGAGCTGCCCATGCCGAGAAGGTGCGCCTAAGGGCTGCCATGGCGAAAGCCGCCCAACAGAAGAGCTCCAATTCCGAGGCCCGCGCTTTAGCTGCGGCCCAAGCCCGGGAGAAGAACCTCGCTGAGATCGTCGCGGCTTGCGCCGAAGAGGTTAAACGTGCCAAGGCTATTGCTGAAGCCATGAAAGAAAAGAGAGAGCAAGAGATATGCAAACTAAGGCTACAGATGGAAGAGCGCCTCGCAGAAGCCGACAAGAGAAGAGAAGAGCTGCGGAATCGCCAAGCCACACGACGCTCGAGAACCCATAGCACCACGACTAGGAAATCGGTCGGAGACTCTACCGCGTCAGAAGGCGATGAACAAGACCCCTCGAGCTTAAAGGAGGACATTGCTATGAGCGACGATGTGGCAGCGTCCAGGGTGCAATGGTGGTGGAGAGGCTTGCTGAGAAGGAAAGCGGTTCATGAATTCTCAGACATTGGCTTGAATATCGATGGAGTCAGAGAGACTTCATTTGATAAAGTGGTCGAGCTTCTTGGCCGGGAGCATGTGCTCCTAGTGACGGCACGCGTACTTCGGATATGTGGTCTAAGTGAGGGTGATGCAAGGTCCGTCACTGAGATGGCCGCCGTTCGGACCTTTCTAAGCGCTTTTCTCATCCTTGGCCACCCAACGCAGGTCCTCAGCAACAAGGACCACAAAGGAGAACAGGAGCAGGTTGGATCTTCTCAGGGGCAGCCCATTCCTCGTAATAATCTGGCTAATCCACAATTACAGGATCTCGTCGCCAAGGCCCGAGATTTATTGATATCTTTCGAAAACATATTATCACGATTAACCTCATCTAATAATTATACGCCACCGCCAACCTTGCAAGGTGCTTTATCTGAAGTTTATGCCACATTTCACAACGCATTCATTGCGTGGAAAGCACGGGACTCGGACGCTCTGGTTGAAGTGATGATTCTGCAGTTTGTAGAACTCGATGCTATCCTTCAAACCGTAAAAGATAGGACGGAAGAGGCCGTCACCGAGTCCTATCGTCAGAGCATCAGGGATAATCAACTGATGCTCATGGTGCGGATCAAGAAGCTTACAGGTGCCCAGGAAGGAAAAAAGAGAATATTTGAGGCAGTGGCGCAAGCGAGAAAGGCTAGAGCAGCGAAGAAGCCCACCGGAGACACTAGGCCACGAGTTACCGAGCACTCTTTAAGCACCGAAAGCTCGTCAACAATTGACCATGCGACCGCAGATCATGTAATATCATCCCAACTGCACACACTCACCCCGCCGGCGACTCCCACCAGCAAGCAAGAATCGAAACAACCCATATTTCAGTCAAGCTATCCTCCTATTTTGCCTGACAACCGAGTCATTGTGCACGAGTTGGCAATCAACCGAGAATATCGTATTGAATTTGAACACTTCCAAGAACAACACAAGTCGCGCATGGAACCGCTCTTCAAGGACCTACGATCCGGACCGAGAAACGAAGAGAAAGAGTTCCACTACCTTGTTATCATGTCCAACTACATCAGAGATCGGCTTCAACATCTCGTCACCCCCAATTCAACAATACATACTTTTATCGGCGAAATACTTGACACAGAGGTAGCAGGGCGGCAGTTTCAGATCGGCAGTTTCTCATACGAGAAGTTCTTCTCATCTATGGGTTCACTTCTTCCCAAGCTTTGTGCCCCGGTGAGGGATGATGAGGTCAAAGACTTAGTTGAAAACAAACTGAGCCAGGGCCCGATCGTGGATCGTTTTGAGGCACTCGTCTCTTTTATTGACGTAATGCTCTACGACTATTCCAACTACATGTTGCAAGTGGCAGCTCCTAATCTCGTCGGGCATTCTTCTCCATATGAAGCGAAGAAGTTTGCAGAAGATCTAGACAGCGGCGCAGTAACGCTGGTTCGCGCAGAGGCCGCGTGGCGGGAAGCCCGGAACAAGGTCCATACCGAAGTACTTCGACGTGATCCGGAGGGAATCAATTACCCCAAGTTACGGCCAACCCCTGACAAGATTTATTGGCAAATGCTCGTAGATCAATTCACGCAACCTTCGCCACAAGCTGAAAGCTTACCTGAACCTCTTGCTCTTGATGAGAGGCGTCGGGCGCGTCTCGGTCGCCAAACCCTTCGCATCGTCACTGCCGGTGCCATCCTCTTACAATGCAAGAACATGCTGAAACGCGACGTTCGCGCCCCTTGGAAAATAGAGGCGGGACGTGTGTTCAGTCTCCTAGAATCCATGGACGACAAAGCTAAGCCTATGGACCAATCCACTGCTGTACATGGCATCATGGCAGCCCTGGAAGCTGGGCGTTCCATGCCTGCGGCCACGAAGAAGCACCTACAAGCTCTCGTGACCAAGGTACTGAATGCTTCTGTGGACGCCAAACATGATAATATGGAGCCTAGGGAACCGGTAATGAGGCTGTTACTTACCCGTGTGCGAGGGCATATCCTCACGCGACTCCAAGCCGGGTCCGCAAGCGAGAAGATTAAGGCGACAAGCACAGCCGGAGAGAAGCTGGCAGGACTGGGACTGCCTGAGTTTGTCGAAAGAGTTCGAGAGATGATTGACGAGATTGGCCGAGTTGGAATAGTTGACCGAGATACTCATGGTGTTTGGTGGGAAGGCGTTTCCGCGAAGGTCGACGAAGAGGAGTCTGCTTCGAAGACAGCGACCTCATGAGACTGCATTAGCATTCACAGGTGACTAAATGGTCACGTCATCGCATTACCAGGGCTGCATTTCAAATGGGGGATAATTTCGCATGAATCTGTATTTGCACATTGACCTCTAACTTGGGCTACGGATTGGCGTTACATGGCTGGGCATGAACTACTTTGCATGATTGAAAGTGATGAGTTTCAAATACTTTGTATGTTGATACTACCAATTTTACTAGGGCAGCGATTGGGGCAGGGCTTCATCTACATCTCTAGGTTAGATAGGTATTCTTAGCTGGATCGCATCGTATCACAGCGTTTCCCGTTCGCTGAACCTACGACGGTTCCGTATATGGTCAGAGATCGGATATACGAGAAGCTCAATAACTCCCGCACTGCTCCTTATGATTGACTATATGTGAACATGTTAACCTTATAGCCTGGCACTTTGCATTGTGTTGAGTTGGAGCGTGAAAAGTTAATGCGATTGATAAAGAGTAGTCTCGTCGGGGACGGATAAGTAAAGCACGGTCTGTGTCCTTTTGGCACCTGCAGTTTAAGAAGCTGCCTACGTGGCACGTGATTTCGCGGGCAGAACTAATGCGCAGGCCCACCTCTCTACGCGTCTTCGCCTGCATGTGAGTGCTAAGCCAGAATAACTCCTCAGATTGCGACTCTTCTGCGACATTCAAAAACTACGTCACTAATTATAAGATCCAGAATTCATTAAGAAATATCGCTCGTACATGCCATTCACAGCAACGAAATTTCCCCTCCGCGGCCACTCATTGCGCACAGTCTAGATTGCACGGTATGCCCTCACCATCACAGCTGACAGGTACGTTCTCCCTCTTTTTCCATTCATCACTGCGGTCTAACATCATTCTAGATGCGGACACGATCCGCATACTCGTTGCCACTGATAACCATGTGGGCTATGAGGAACGCGACCCTATCCGGAAGGATGATAGTTGGCAGACGTTCGATGAAATCATGAACCTAGCACGGACAGAAGACGTAGGTACCTAGCGTGGTTGGTGATTCGTAGAGACAGCTGCAGCATGCGCTCTGTGCTTACCAGATATGCCAGGTGGATATGGTCCTGCTTGCCGGCGACCTTTTCCATGACAACAAACCTTCGAGGCTTTCTATGTACCATGTAATGCGGTCACTTAGAAAGAACTGCCTCGGCATGAAGCCATGCGAACTTCAGTTTCTCAGTGACGCCAACGAAGTCTTCGCCAGCGCCTTTGGCCATGTGAATTATGAGGATCCCGACATTAACATTTCCATACCCGTCTTCTCCATTCATGGCAACCATGACGATCCCAGTGGCCAGGGCAACTATTGCTCACTCGATCTACTTCAGGTTGCTGGCCTCGTGAACTACTTTGGTCGCACACCTAAAGTTGATGAGATCAACGTAAAACCCGTCCTGCTCCAGAAAGGCCAGACAAAATTAGCCCTCTACGGAATCAGTAACGTACGTGATGAACGCATGTTTCGGAACTTCCGCGACCACAAAGTCAAATGGTTCCGGCCGAATCAACAGTCGACAGACTGGTTCAACCTTCTTGCTGTCCACCAGAATCACCACGCCCACACAGCTACCAGTTACCTACCTGAGAATATGTTGCCCGAATGGCTCGACATTGTCGTTTGGGGCCACGAACATGAATGTCTTATTGATCCCCGTCATAATCCCGAAACGGGATTTCATGTCATGCAGCCCGGCTCATCTGTCGCTACATCACTAGTACCAGGCGAGGCCGTTGCGAAACATGTCGCTGTAGTGAGCGTTACCGGGAAGGAATTCACAGTCGAGACGCATCGTTTAAAGACCGTGCGCCCTTTCGTCACCGCTGAGATCGTTCTAGCTACCGACGAGAGATTCGAGGGCCTAGAAAAGAAGAAAGATAACCGGCCAGAGTTGACACGGAGACTGATGAATGTTGTAGAGGAGATGATAGAAGAGGCTAATGCCGAATGGGACAGTCTCCAAGAGGGAGAAGATATCAACGAAAACGAGCGTCCGAGACCCTTGATCCGCCTCAAAGTTGAATACACGGCTCCAGAAGGGTGTCACTACGATATTGAGAACCCCCAGCGCTTCTCTAACCGATTCTCAGATAAGGTTGCAAATACGAACGATGTGGTTCATTTCTATCGGAAGAAGACGGTGCAGAGTATGTGACTTTCCCCTGTTTTCTGTCTCCAATCTTCGCTGTTCACCCTCTAACATACAGATAGAACGTGGCGCTGCCGCCAACGCGCTCTCTGAAGAAGTTGTCGCTAGTCTTGCCGAGATGGATAGTGTGAAAGTTGCAAAGCTTGTGGAGGAATATCTGAAAGCCCAATCGTTAAAGATACTTCCTCAGGCACCGTTTGGCGATGCAGTGACACAGTTCGTGGATAAAGATGACAAGCATGCTATGGAACAGTTTGTCAGCGAATCTCTGTCGGGCCAAGTCAAGCAGATGCTGTCATTGGATGATAACGACGAGGACCTCGATGGCGCCATGGAGATGATCAAGCAAAAGTTTGAGCACCAATTTGCTACCGGTCAACGGAAACGCGGGCCGAAGCTCTTCTACAAACCCAAGCCAGATGGATGGGATTCGGACCTTGATGGTCATTGGGAAGACCAACCCGAGGCGATCGGCCGTGCTCCAGCAGAACAAGATACGGCACCGCCTGCGAAATCTCGGGCGCGAGCACGAAAGCCCACTCGCCCTGGATTTGTCGATGATGAAGATGAGGAGATGGATGATGTTGCAGAAGCCGAGGAAGAGGTTCTGGCTCCCAAAATGACGAGAGGACGGCCCAAAGCCACGACAACTCGAGCTAAGCCTCCTCCAAAAGCCCCAACCACAAAGGCACCTGCTAAGGGCCGTGGCCGTGGTCGCAAGCAAGTCGAAGAAGAGGATGATGAGGATGAGGACGTAGTCATGGACGATGAGAATTACGATCCTCCTGCTCCGCCGCCAAAACGAACTACAGCCGCCCGGACCACAGCCACGCGATCACAACCATCACGGTCACAGGCATCCTCGCGCACGACCCCATCTGCTCCAGCAGCAAAGCCTCGCCAGACGAAATTAAATTTTTCTCAGAAGGGAGCAACCCAGAAGGCAACTCAGCAAGATCCATTAGAAATTAGCGATGACGAAATTTCTGATGATCCCTTTGAGTCGGCCCCTGCAACGAGAGCCAAGAGGCGTTAGCGGTTGAGCTACCAAGGAGGGCTGGATGCCTTGCTATTCCATACTCTTGCGCATTGGCACTATAGAGCATCATGACTCTTGCTGTTTACCTGCCAACTACAGGATGGGATGGTACTAGTAACGGACATAAGAGACGTGGGCAATACATTACATTTTCAAGGGGCGGTTGGGCGCCCCTACGCACTGTACATTCCACAATTTTGCTGTCCACTGGATGTGAGCAGAGCGCCATGTTGATTTTTAGATGCTATTAAATTGATAGCTATTACCGTATCTCATATGACTGCAGATGGACTGGATATATCTACCCAGCAAAGCATCGAAGTTTGCGTTTTAAGGTGCTGTGTTTGCTCTCACCAAAGCCTTTAAAGCCGCTCTCTTCATGTCGGTTATAGACAATATTGATCGCAAGAGTCCATCACTGTTGATGAATACCTCCTATGTCGCTGTATCAATAGCAACACTATTATTTTGCACTAGGCCCCTGAAAAAATTATACCTTTGATTCCTCAATGTCCTCCAAAATCGAATTTCCTCAAAACTCCCAGTAACAAACTCTAAACGTAACTGCACTAAGTATTCTCTAGACCCAATATGCTGCTCCAAATGGAGGGCCCCAGTAGTCTAGATGACATGCCCCAAAGAAGAGCAATCTATAGTTATCTTGATCCGTCATAACCTACAAATTGAGGATATGCCACAACGTGTGTATGTAGCAAGTTCGAAGTCAGCATCATCCCGTGTGACGATTGTCGTGTGTTATATCAGCTATATATTCCCTACAGTGCTTGAGTTTAGGATATGTGGTCACGCGACAGCGATTCTTATTATGCGCTATTTCGACTTCATCGGGAGCTGCAATTTTCAAGGCCACAATTTCGAACTTAGAGTCGTTCCGCACTTAGATTCATCTTCAAATTCATTGGCAGTCATCAACTTTCGCAAAGCATTATATGTGATGGAAATACTAAGAAGCGTCTCAGCCCTTTCATTTTCATCATCATGGCGATAGAAACATTAAACTCTGGCCAGGCATGATAGATGACGCCGAGTCTTTTCCATCTTCATCACTCCCTACCATAATCACTACTTAGGCTTCGCGACCAGCATATGGTCTACCAACAAATGCAAGGGTCAAGCATCTCATAAACTTTCGCTTAATGTAATTTCCAGTTGTCTCTCAATCCTCAATACCGAAATTTGCTGACTCTCAATGATCACTTGCAGCTCATTACGTCCTCTCACTGTGCCGCGTACGTATGACCATGCTATTTGAACTAGACTTATGCATGTGTACTTGATACCCATCATCGTGTGATGGATAATACCGTAGATTCTTTAAGATCTCATTTACAGTCTCCATCCCACAAATATACTCGGGGAACTACATCACTATATACGACATGAGACTGCTGCTCTCGAGTAAGGCACGCGACACTGCCTAGCTGAAAGACTTCGACATTGCCTTGTTTATATCTGGATTTTGATAGCTGTGCATGCGATCGGTTCAGCGAGTATTGCGAGGATAGCCTTATTACTCGTTCCCAAACCAAACCTGACCCTATCAATTTTCCGTCAATATCTACGGCCAGCTGCCCGTAACTTCATTAAACTCCTCATTCTATAGTCATCAAACATATGATTACTTGATACCCTTTCAATTATTATTATTTCTTGACGATGACTTGCTAAGCGAATCAATACTCTCTTTGCCCGTTCGAAGATATTATCTGCATTAGCCGAGCCATTTTCACCGACCCCCTATACCCCGAAGCAGACCGGCGCCGTATTTCCCGACTTGTAAAATCCAAGAAAATGCGTGTCCTCGGTCCCCTTCTCCTCTTCGCCCTAGCCACGAACGCAGCTCCAGCGGTAGTCACAGAAATCGTGACGGAGATCGCACCGAGCACAGCGACACCAGCGCCCCCATCCCAAGCCCAGGCCCAGATCCAAATGCCCGTCAACAGCAACAAGAACAACAACATCAATAAGCAAGAAAGTGGTGGTATGCAACTCGGCAAGCCGCAAAAAGCGAAGAAACCACCCTCAGCACCGAACAAAAAGAAAGAGGCGAAGTACTTCCACGAGCCCGGGTGGGACCTAGAGACAGGGCACTACGACGCGCGGTACTTCCAGGGCAAAGTGCCGTACGCTTCGCACCGGCCCGCACTACGACACCTCGTGCGGTCGTACCTATCTACATTCCGTGCACTAGGGTTGGAAACGTGGCTGGCGCACGGCTCGCTGCTGGGCTGGTGGTGGAACGGCCGCGTCATGCCCTGGGACTACGATCTCGATGTCCAGGTCAGCGTCGCTACGCTCGCGCTCATGGCCGAGAGACATAATGGGAGTTTGCATGAGTATGAGTACGAGGTGGATGGGGATGAGGTTGGGGGGCTTGGGGGAGGGGGTGGGGCGAAGATTCAGGGGAGAAGGAGAAGAGATACTGGGAAAAGAAGTGAGGGTGGTGAAGGGGAGGGTGGGAATGCGGAAGAAGGCGGCGAGGGGGAAGGGGAAGGAGAAGAGATGCCGACGAAGATCAAAAAGACGTATCTCCTAGACGTCAATCCGCACTACGTCGCCCTGACGAAGGGGAACGGCGCCAACGTGATCGATGCGCGCTGGATCGACACGAGCAACGGCATGTTCATCGACATCACCGGCATACGCGAACGCGATGTCGAGCACAATCCCGGCGTCTGGAGTTGTAAGAACAACCACAAGTACCGGACTGCAGAGCTCTGGCCGCTGCGGCGCACTGAGTTCGAGGGGGTCGAAGCCTGGATCCCGTATAATTTCGACAAGGTCTTGACGGATGAATACGGACCCAAGAGCTTGGTTAAGGAAGAGTGGGCTGGGTGAGTTTTTCATCTCTTTTCTCTTCTCATTTTCTCTTTCTCTGCTTGGATCGGTTCCCCTCCGCTTTCTCTCCCACACGGAATTTTCACACACTGCTAGAGACCTTATCGCCTCATACAATGAAAGTGAAAAGAACTAACGCGAAGGAACAGCCATCGCTGGTTTCCGGAGCTCAGAGAGTGGATCAAGGTCCCGAAGAAGGATACAAGCAAGGAGAAGGAAAATAAAAAGTCGAAACCATCGCCGCCGAAGAAAGAAGAGAACAAATCTACGGGCAACAAGGGTGTTGAGACCGTTGTCATATACGAGGAGGTCATTGTCGAGGTCTAAGTTTGCGATGTAATATGGGGTATATAGAATCATGTAGCGAGGGATTGAGGATTCGAGCTTCTGGTTAGCTTTTGGCAAACAGTACATTCACGTCGAACCTGACGATTGTCGTGATACATACCTTGTTCAGTTTATCTGTTAGGTTGATTGGTCATGTAAACGGAACTGACGTTAGGCCGTCGGAGACACTGACTTGCCCCTTTCTTCGTATTGCTAAGTGTTCATTGGGCGTTCATTTACCCCAATCATCAATTTCTACCCCAAACTGACTTTCTACCCCAAAGCCGCATTATTCACCCCAACACAAGGTAAGGGCTTCCTTATTGTATCAAAAGCGGTGTAAATACTTATGATGCGATGGGGAAGTTGCTTATTAAATATGAGACATTGGAGAGGAAAATATGGGAAAATAAGGTATAAATGCCTTGAGCATCATGGCTATCTGGGACCCAAATCGCTACTCTTAGAGAAGGAATACAAGCACAATTCACTCATATTGTAGCATCGCCTTTGATCTTTAATCACCTATCATCTGAAAACTATCTACTTCTTCTCATCATCAACCACCCAAACCCGCAATGCCTCCTCCCACCACGCAGACCGTCTTCCGCTGGACCTCCTCCTCCTCCGGCCTAGACGGGCTACAGCCCTTCCTCGAGCCCGTGCCCTCGCCCGGCGCAGGCGAAGTACTCGTGAAAGTGCGCGGCATGGCGCTAAACTACAAAGACGTGGCCATCAAGCATGCCACATACCCCTTCAAGATCAAAGACGACCTGATCCCGTGTTCCGACATGGCGGGCGAAGTCGTCGCCATTGGGGGGCCAGCGACAGAGTTATTCGGACATGGACACTGCCCCGTCGCGGTCGGGGACCCGGTGCTCTCGCCCGTCAGTCCGTTCTTCTTATACGGCGGCGTGGATGAACGACCCGAGGCGCTGGATGTTCCCTGGGGCGGCAGCAAGCAGGATGGCGTCATGCGCGAATATGTCGCTGTCCCGGCACATTCGCTGATCAAGCTCCCCGCGTGCAAGTCGTCGCGAGATTTTGTAAAGTGGGCTGCGACCCCGTGTACGGTGTCCACGGTCTGGAATGCGTTTTATGGGAATGCGCCGCTGAAGCCTGGGGATACGGTTTTGACTCTCGGTATGTATGAGGTATCATAACTCCTTGTATCAGATGCCAAAATCCTGTCGAATTTTGACTAAGCGAGACGACTGACTGGTGATCTACCTAAGGCACTGGCGGCGTCTCCGTAACTGCGCTTGTCCTAGCCAAGGCTGCGGGCGCGACGACGATCGTCACGTCCTCTAGCGACGAGAAGCTTGATTTCGCGCAGAATCAGCTTGGGGCCGATTACAGGATCAACTACAAGACCACGCCGGATTGGGCAGCTGAGGTGTTGCGTATAACGAATGGGAAAGGGGTGAACCACATCATCGAAGTCGGCGGGGCGGGGACAATGCAGCAAAGCCTAGTAGCCGCCGCGAGAGGCGGACTGATCACAGTCATCGGGTTCCTAGCCAGCAGCGCGCCGCAAGAACAGATCGCGGACATGACCATGACGACTCTGATCAAGTCGCTTGTTCTCCGAGGCGTGACATGCGGGTCGAAGCAGCAGCTCGAGGAAGCCATCCGGTTCATGAGCGCTCGCGGGCTCGAGTTGCCCATCGACAAGGTTTTCGCCTTCGAGCGCGACGACATCACTGCAGCGCTCAAGTACATCGAATCAGGGGCGCATATTGGCAAAGTGTGTATTAGAGTGGGATAATAGAATCCGCCACGAGCCGTAGACTGTAGCTCACGTCGTCGTCGATCTCGAGGACGTGCACGCCTTGGAATACGCGCCGCCATAGATCGATGACGACTGAGGCCATGTGCTGGTAGCGGCGCGCGTCGGCCTCTGGTAGATGCAATATTTCTGTGTGCTCTGTCTCTTTGATGATTGTTGTGACTATATCCAGAAGTCGTTTTTCGGATGTGCGAAGCGTGCTGACGCTGGATGATTGCACAACTGTTGATATCATTTCCAGCCAGTCTTTGAGTAATAAGGCGGATTCGATGCTACAGATGGAATGCTCAATGGACCAAATCGATGTCTTTGTGGCAGCCATGTATGAAGTCCCGAGGCGGACTGAGACGCCGAGCGCGTGTGCGGCGTGCAGCACGGCTCTCTCGACTTGTAAGGACCTATCTTGAATTGGAGTATACTCTATGGTTGGGAGGTCCCAGAGCACTCTAGAGCAAGCCCTCCGGTGGAAATTCAGACGGATATAAGCTAACCGAAGTAGAGCAGCGGAGGAGAGGCCAAACGATGCGCTGTTTGAAAGCGGATCTATCACCGGCGTATCGGTCTTGTCCCAAGACAATTTCCAAGCACGAAGGGCGGCTTCGAACGTCTCGGTAGAGGCTAGCGGCTGGTCTCCGTTATAACAAGAGCGATTGATGTAAATCTCTTGCAGTAGGCCTATAATGAGGACGTAACATGAAAATGAAGAAATACTTCCGGCTTTGGGGAACTCTTTGCCATCGAGAAGACAGCGAAGCCCCTCTTGAAAATATTGCTCGGTTTGGCGAGGAGCTATTTGCCATTGAGGAGCATCTTTTGAAGTCCACTACATTGATCCATTAGCATCTATTGTGATGTCCAATATCTTTGTCTCAAAGGCTTCAAAATAGAGAATAACAGTGTAAACCTAGAGCTCTTACGTGCTTTGATAAGTTATGTGTTTAGGGTCATCTACTCACTGCTTCTGAATAATCTGGCAATAGAAGGTTGATTTCGCGATTCCATATCAGAGGAGGGGTACCAAAGACAATATTATGCAAGCTACTCAGGATATAGGCAGCAAATATAGCTCTTCGCGCCTCTTCCTTGGCCACCCAAGTCATCCATTCGTTAGGGGAGGTGCCCTCGTCGACTTCTGACATACCGTACTGTCTGACAAGCACTTGACACATAAGATTAGCTACGGGTCCTTATGCTTGACGTTGAGTAATGTTTGCGGACCCCAATCAAAATCTATGAAACAATGCACATGGTCTGAAAGATTTTGAATCGTAGACATCTCTTGATCCGAGCAGTAGTAGAAATACTCACTAGCTAGTTCACTTGCCATTGGCACTGCTTCAAGCCGAATCTTCTTATTTCCCCATGAGGCGAAGATGATAAACAGGGTCAACGTCTGTATCTTCCGCAGTGTGTCCGATTTACTCTGAATTATATCGTCGCGAGTACATATAACAGCTGAAGCGGTGCGAAGGTATGCACGGCGGCTTTTCTCCAACCAAATTGCCCTAGCCATGAAATAGAGCTTGTATGCACTAGTGTGCTCAAATCTGTACATCAATCCGTGGGCAGCTATTATAAGAGTCAACTCGACGTCGCGCTCCTCGGCTGAGAATGTCGCGACGTGAATGAACGGAAGAAACTTCTGCGCGCACTTGAGATAAACCTCTAGGCCACGACATAGAGTATTCATGGTGGGTATCTGGCATTCGTCTGGGAGCACAGATGAGTAGCCCTGGATTTCCTGACAGAGCCTCTCGAAGGTGGCGCTAGAGATTGACCATGGCGCTGTGTCAATAGGCTCATTGACCTGGATTGTCTGGTGGTGGCCATTGCAGCTCGCTGACCCATCTTGTTGGTGACTACTACTGGCTTCTTCGACAAGATCTAAAGAAGGGAAACCAGAACTAAATTGAGAGAAGTTGGTGACCTTGGTTGCAGCTCGTGGTACAGGCTCGGTTTCCGTCTCTGGGATAGGTAATTCTGATCCAAAGGACGCATCTTGCGATTGGGGCTGTAATATGCGATCCCAAAAGAGACTAAAGTCATCCGTGTAGAACTCATCGGAGTAGTCGGGTATAGGCTCAGACGTAGCCTCTTCTGGAGCAATTTGATTGTGGCATATCCGAACGTGACGCGCGAGAAGATCCCTGAATGATGTAAGGAATAGACCACTTAGACGCGAAGAGACGTGTCATAAGCCTACTGTCGCGTGAACTGACTCCCGCAGCCACAAGCATATGGTTTCTCCTGAGTATCTAGGGCGGGTTTGTCAGCTTTCGGGACCGCCAGCTTCAAAGCAGGGCGGAATGATCTCACGAGTACGCTCGTGGCGTATTAAATGTTCTTGGCGCTTGAAAGATTTCTGACAGAACCGGCATGGCGGAACAATGACTTTTGTTCTACCGCGAGGCATTTGGAATTACCATGCGTCCCTTGGAAGGCGAGCTTGCGTTGAAACACTACATAGGTAGGTAATTATTTAAAGCAAGTTGTGAAAGAACGGCCGACTGCAGGCATACTCCTAGTAGCATGTTGCCAATCTCCCACTAATCCCGATTTGTAATCATATGAACCAACAGAGTGTATAGAAAACTCGGCGGCAGTCGGATGTCACAATTTTAGCGAAGACTCCTAATGGCTGACATGGACATTATTCAAATCTAGGGTATCAAGAAATGCCATGTTCACAGAAACAGTATGTTTGCAAAGTTATGAGTTGCGCGTGCATTTTCATCGCCACACTGTGTCACATTATTTTGTCTTGTATGATACAGCTACGCTATGATAGCTTTGTTGTTCAAGCAGATGCTGTCTACTCAAACAGAAGGGACTGTCTTTCGAGGTTATGATCGTGGGTCCTAAGATCCTAAGACTAGCCCGTCTCTTCACCCGTGGCCCTGAGCGAGCTAGAGGTTTATACCATGATCCGGTGATAGCAGCCGTTCTACCAGGTCACATTACCTCTACCTTAGGCTTGCCTCTCAAAGAGACAAGCTCATCCTGCTTGATATGTGTTAGTTATAGACCAATACGCATCGGCCTAGCCAGTCTCCTTGGGTGAGAAATACCTCAGCTTTTCGCTTCCCCAATATAGGCTCAGGTGTACTCCGAGTATACTTAGGGGTGCCACTTTCATCTTTAAATGCCTCCCGATGACAGCTCGCATGATAGATTCGATCGCCGACCTTAATGGCGTCGGTCCATACGAACTCTTGTGCATCGTCCAACCACCTAGTCTCGAATTTGTCGTGGCAAATTGGGCAAACACTGGCAGCAAGCACGGGGTCGTCGGGAACGGGTATGTATTGAACTTTGGGGGCCTTAGTCACCGAGCCGGCCGAGGATACATCGGGGTCCCCTGATTGAATGTTTTCTTTATCAACAGTCTCGCGCGTGTTGATCCAGTCCTATAATTGTTAGAATAGTCTCATAGAGAGCGTTATCGTTTCAGATTCTCACCATTTCGCCAACGAGCCAGCTTCGGTGTAGCCCTCGTTTCTCGGTTTCGTTACTACGCTGATTGACACGAAAATGCCAATCCATGTGGGCAGTTTTCCGCTTCTTGCCTTCTTCGTCTGTGGGGAAGCGTCGTCCACACTGCGTACACTGGGGACCTTGAGCCTCAAAAAGAAGGGGCAGAAGTTGCGGACGAAATCTACTATGCGATCAGCTCTGTTAGTCATGACATATGTATCAGCGGCACGTACTGCTTCAGAGACGATGCTTTTAGCATTATGTCACTTGTTAGACTTTCAATTCTTCCTAGCGTGGGTTGAATGTTGTTCGTGGCGGCTGGGCCAGGCAGGGGAAATGGCAAAGTCGCCGAAGGAGTGGTGCTTGGCACTGGCGTTGCACTGGTCGCCGGTGTAGAGGGTGGTAATATGCCAGCTTGTCTCAGCATGTTCATAAGAGCCATTGGGTCTGCCAGTGTAGATGTTGCCTTCTGCGGCTCAATTTTCTGCGGAGGCGGTGCCTGGACAGGAACAGGAACGGGTGCAACAGGTGGTTGGGGCGTAAGGACAGGTGCTGTGGCTGTATTCCTCGCCATTATGGCAGCTAGAGCACCCGAACCAAGCAAGGAATCTAGTGATACCTTGGGTGCCGCCACCGCTGTTGGAGCTACTGCTACGGGAGTTGGGTGTGATACAGGTGTAGAGGTTTGGGCTGGAGGTGCCCTCATATTCACAGCAAGATCAGTAATTTGATTCTTAACAAGCACTAACTGCTCCTGCGGCAGATCCCGTGTCTGTAAAATTGTCTGCAAATCCATCAAAGCCTTGAACTTAGTCTGTATAACCAGATCATGTGGATTCTGAGCTAGAAGGGCCTTCAGGACCGCGGTTAGCTTGTGGACATCATCATTTAATGCATCTACACTGATCCCGTGTTGTGCCAGGCCATATCCTCCCATATGAGGAGGCTGGAAAGCACTCGATGAAGGAGGCTGGGGTGTAGACCTCAATGCAGGAGTGCTCAAGGCGGGCTGGTTATCTTGTTAACCATGACAACTCTACTTAGAATGTACCTAGGAGACTTACGATGTGAGACTGATAAGACATCAGTGCTGGCTGTGATGGTTGGTTGTATGAAGTCCCATTGGGATGCTGCATCACGGGTTGCTGAGCGTGATACACGTGGGCCTGAGAAGGGGGCCGGGCACCTGGGGGAGTCGGTGTGTCCCGGTACGGGGCTCCTTGACCCGGCCTACTCTGACCATATAGTTGCTGTTGACTCCTCATCCTCTGTTGGTCTTGCTGTAGTGAGGTTGTCCGCGCTTTGATCAGCGCATTCTCGATGGGCCGCACGACATCAGGAGAGAAGACGGGCCTAGTGTCGATAGAACCCGGAACAGGCTCCTTCCAGGTCTTCAACATTTCCTCCAGCTTCCTCCTAGTAGGCATGTCAACCATGGCATACGCCTCCATATACGTATTGTACAGCTTTCTGCTGAAAAACAAGGTGTAAGGCGTGCCGACATTCTTGGCTATGGAGTCGAGAACGTAAAGCGGAGGTAGTTTCTTGTGCGGCGCAGCCTATCAAATCATGTGTTAGTTAGGACGCCGGCGACGCTGAAGCAGTCACGAGGGAGTGGGAGTAGGGAGGTTCCGCGAGGCAAAATGCTTGCCACCTACTCTTTTGATGTGGTCCACTAAAGCGCCAGAGATAGCGATCGCGTGTTCGATGTTTTCACGTGCAATGATTGTTAAATTGGAAATTTCCGGGCGTCCAATGGTCTGAATATCCTCAAGAGCCTCGCGGAAGTCCTTAGCGACAGCGTCGGACTCAGACGAGGAAGACATGATCGTGTTATTGCGAACGCCCGGATCAAAACTAGAGTAAAAAGCAAAGGGAACAGACGTTATTGAGGCTGGCACTCCGATCCAAACACGCCTGCACCCACGGCCAGAGCTTTTAGTTGGCGACTTTACGATGGTGTCCTAGAGGAGAATCGGGTGATGTCACATAGACAAGAAGAGAAGTGCCACCTATGCAAAGCCTTCACACGAGAGATATGAAGCACTAGGATTCGATGATTTTTGTAGCGCGGCCTCGCAAATGCTGGGCCTGCCGCAGCTGCGAGCGAGCGACTAGAATACTAGCGCGGCTCAATACATCTCGTCACTAAATGCTAATGAATGTGATCTCCCACCACCCGTGATGTCTCTTCTGCTCTTGCCGAACGCGAATGGCTGTGGTAGGGCAATCAATTGTCGCGATGTGTTCTGGGCGGAGTGCGGGAAACAATGGGTATGGGTGGCTTCGTTTCGAGGAGTAACACGGTAAGCGGGTTGAGGCAAAGGAGGAGGACGAGGGTGGTGGATTGCAGCCAACGAGAACTCTTTCGTCAGGCCAGGGGAGCGGACGCAGGTCGTGCGAGTGTCGTGCGAGTGTTGTGCGCAATCGTCTGCCGGTGTCGTGGTGATATATGCAATGGAACTATATGAAGGACGAGGGAGAGTGAGTTGATTTGGTTGATAACCATGCCGAGTATGCAAGTAGGTACCTGGCAGTAGGTAGGAACTTGAAGGTGCACCGTGCGTCGAAGCTTGGTCACGTGTGCCTACCTCAAACTTAGGTACCTAGGTACTTCCAATAGGCTTGGGCGCCACTGGTGGCATCTACACATTATGCACCTGCCCCTGGCTGCGTTAAGCCTTCCGTTTATCTTCTTTTCTTCGTTTTTTTTCTTCACAGCTTCCTATAATTAAGAACTGGATTTCGTACCCAGAGGCAACTACTAGGAAATAGTAGGAAATAGTAGGAAAGGTAGTCACGGACTCACGGCATACTTCTATTTCACGAGATGGCTAATATCAAAAAGGATGAGAGGTCATGACAGATCCTGAACTCTGGATTTGGTATAGATTATTAAGCTCAAAACCATCCGACTGGCTGCTCTCACTGCAACTTCTAGTTCTCCCTGTTACTAGGGAAATATTGTACAACAGAAAACAATTTCAGGCTGGTCCATCGCTAGATAATTGTGTTCCTGGATCGCAAAATCAATGAAAAGCATCGCTAACCAACGTACATATCCGATGTACCCCTTATGCCTCAAATCAAAAGGATATCAAAGAGCTCTACCTTCAAACGCCGTTCTCCTTTCCTATGCGTAGTAATCCTGAATCACGCCCGACTGTGCTCCTGCTTTAGACCATATTTCCTGCAAAGGGATGTTCGAGATGGCTAGCTTCAGAGTAATGGGTGATCCGGTGCGCCGGGTGAAGGGCGGTGGGAGGCCGGCTGACCTCCGGCATTATGGGGCTGTGACGAGTGTCATAGGATGTGACCGACTTGTTATCATCAGGGTAGGAGTCCATAGCCCCGTGCGGAAGTTGGTCGCCAGTATTCATTGGCATAGGCCCGCTGATATTAGGCTTGCGAATGCTGTTGGAGCGCGAGTCGTAGTTGTCGTTGAAGGTGACGTCTTGGGTTGTCGCCCCAGCACGTCTGACCTCGCGAGCGCGGATCTTTTTGTTTCTGAATAAGAGCGAGGCAAGGATATTGGTGAATCCGAAGGCAATGGTGATGATGCCAGCGCCGATGATGACCTGCGAGATCTGAGATGGCACGCTATCCTTGGTATAGGTGTCATTGCTGAGGCCGCCGAGAAGATGGCAGCCGATGAGGAGCATGATTAAACCAAGCCCGCTGAATCCGCGGTCGGAGCCAAGCATGGGCCAGGCTGCAGCGACAAATTTTTGGCCATCGTCCCAAAGGCCAATCTCAGTGAAGATCAACAAGGCAGCGAAGAAGAACACTGCTGCGTGAACGACATCCGCGAAGAATTGGTAGCCGTTGGGGAGCTTGGCGTAGATGAGCATCAGCACGGATGCCACCATGACGGCCAAAAGGACGGCAACATTGCAGAAGCGAATGACCTGTAGGACGATATAGGCATGGCCGCGGAAGCCGGAGGAGTCTTTCTTTCCAAACATCGCTAAGAACTTCGAAATCGCTAGAGTTGTATCTCTCTGAGTATAAGCTGGATTAGTTGTTTGTTGCGTGACCATTCTGGACACACGGGATAAATTACCAATATTTGAACTGCCTGCAGTGGAAATTTTATGAAGATTGCGTTGAAAGATTAAATGATCGAAATCTTAGATAGTGAATGTAGATGCGTAAAGGACAAAAATCTGGCTAGCAGATGTGGAATTGCAAGAAGGGAATGAGTGTGGGTAGATAAAAGGTAGGCAGATGAGTGGTTTGAGGGGAAGGAGATGTGAACAGGCGCTTTGCCAAGTGGATATTTATCACCGTGGGAGGGACGTGGACGAAAAGGAAGTGACAACAAATAAGGGCGGTCAGTCAAAGATTGGCAGAATCAAAGAAGTCACAAAGTGATGTGAAAGGAATCAAAGAAAAAGTTAGAGGTGCACCAGCAGCTCTGGGTAGCTGAGATCTTTTCGAGAGTCTTGAAACAAAAGAAAGAGTGGTCTATCAAACCTACAACAGGGCGGCTGGTCTATTTTATTATAGCATACAAAGGCATAGAGTTACGAACCTGAAGAGGCACAAGGGCGTTTCGCATCGAAGAGGCGTTTCCTTGCCCGAGAGCCAATAGATCTTGCTCGGCGCGACGGAGTCTCGACCTCCATAAACAACCATCTCACAAACCCCTGGGCCGTTCTACCTTGTCTTCCCTTGCCAGATTTGCTGTACGCCCGCGACCATGACATGCATGAGTAAAGGAAGGGTTTGATATGGGGTGGTACATTTGGTGCATCTTAGGCGTGCCGGCCGTGGCACCACTTGGTGTTGGTCTTTACGGTAGCAGTGACCAGTCTAAGCTGAGCGCGAATCGCCAATCGTTACGATCCACGTACAGGCTGCTAGTGTGTGTACCTGACGGCCCGCATTGAAAAACGTCCCTAGGCATAACCAGACAGGAGAGAGGATGCATCGCTCTGTCCAATGGTTGAGGTTCGTGCTCCCTAAGGCGATGCCCAAGTTAGATATTGAATCTGGAGTTGATTGGCCACGAAGCAAGCAACTTGGTTTCAGGTCCTTTTTGGCCAAGGACGGAACCCCACTACCTAGCACCTACCCAGGCACACTACTAACCTGCTCCAGGCCCTTGCTTTCACAGGCAGGCTTTGTAGATTAGGAACAGTTCGATCTTTGCCAGCCATAGAAAGGCTGTAATAATTAGTCGGAATGCCTACTGATGCTAGAGTTCTTCTTAGTATTTGGCGGGCAGTATGTATGCGTAAGTGTTGTGTTAGACATTTTTACAAGCCACTTCATTACTTCGCAAATGCAGCATTCTAGATCTTGGCTGGTAGTTTAGACATGAATTGGATACCGGGTGCTACTTATCTGAGGTGTACGAAGTACAGAATCGACCATATCTTTTGCGTACGCCATTACTCGCTTGACCTCTGCCTCATGTCTATCTTCATGTACTATCGTACTTCGTACGCTTGGTTGGATCCAAGTGTCCTGTGTAGGCTTCAAAAATTGCATCATGGCTGTGCTACAAGTCCCAACGCGATGAAGTAAAACTTCCTGCAAGGTACAATTAAAGGGACGCTGCAACTGAGCGGACAAGACGACGGGACGATTATGGTGAACGAGCAGGCGAAGCTCCAGGAATTTTAGTTTCAGCGTATGTCTCTATCATGATTGGTTGGGAACTGTCTGTAATGGCAGACCTCCAACCGCCGGGCCCGCTCATACGGCCTCGCCCGGGGTGCACTTGCTGGCTTATGGTAGGTCGCAGCGCTTGCTCTGAAGATCATCTGGTACTTACAGATGTATGTAAGATAGGTGGGGTACTCAGGTACCTGCTGTACTTCGGCCATTTCTGCTGCAGGCGGCCGCTTTTCCTTTTCTGACCAACATGTTCCACTTACTACGAACCTGCCAAACCATCCACTTCCCATTCCACCGTCTCGTCCTACTTCAACCGCGACTCACAGCACGTTTGATCAAGCGCCCCTGTAGCGCCAACACCATCAGCGGCGCCAAAGCATACGTAGTGCCGACGCAAATCTCTAAACATGGCTCGCGGCAATCAGCGTGACAAGGCGCGTGAGAAGAATCTTAAACAGCAGGCTGCTCAGGTAAGAAGAATCCTCGCTTGGCAACCTCGTTTTGGAATGTCTACCAGTCTGGTCATGTCCCAGAGCGTATGCGGGCAGCCAACAGAGATCGGCTAGCAGCAGCAGCATCAGAGCTCGCTCTACGAAGCAGCCGACTGGGCAAGCAATCCGCGCGGTTGAGTTCAATAGTCGCCGCCTTTACCGCCGGTAGACAAATCTGTCTATTAGCCTCTCCTTCATCTCCCTTTGAAGGAGTTAATCCATTACTCATGCGGCTCTTATGACGCCGAGGTTGCGAAGCCAGCGCGCTGCTGAATGCATATGGCTATACCGTTGACGTAACACATACTAATCAGACGACATGGGACCTGCAGAAGAGCAAAAATACCAAGACCGGATCCGAGATGCAGCGCGATAAAGAGGCTCTCGCCGCCTTGATGCGGCAGAAGCAGGAAGCTGGTAAGCTAGCGTCATCCGGGACCTTTCTTGCGACACGAGACTAATAGAAAGCTACCAACGTCAGCCGACGCGAAGAAAGCTGCAGGTGCCGCCGGCGGAAAGAAATGATGCGGGCATGACATGCCGATTCCAACTGCTCCTGAAAATGCCGCCAACACGACATAGCGAATTGTTTGCCTACAAACATCGTCCGAGCGCTCGGGATGCCAAGCTCAATCGAGTCGGGACTTCTATCAGACAAGTCGAACGATGCGGCAGGAAAGGTTGGGGAGGCTTTGAAAGCACGCAAATCACGATGATACATCTAATGAATTTTGGATGAGGATTCTCAGGCGAAGATAGGGGGGCATAGGCGTGATAGGAGTTCTTTCATTATGCAATCAAGTACAGCGTTCCATAAGCCTCTGGCTCATACTGACTTCACACTGTTTATACTCACTTTGCAGCAAATACATTAGTCCAGCGCATGAACATCGACGGTATGGATGTTTTTTTCTGGAGTCAAGGCGAAAAATGGCTGGTTGGGTAGGTAAGACGTCAGGTATTAGGCCTCTGATTAGACCATACGGAAGCGTTGTGGGTAGAACCAAAAGATCTATCAAATACAGAAATATGTCACATCACCACCCAAGCATGTCTATCTCTTTGGGACCCTTGTCGTCACCTTTGATTCCCTAAATCAGCACCGGTATACGGTCCGTTCACATTGCTCAAATACAGCCTCGTCGAATCGCGCCACACCCTCGCAGCGTATATATAATTCTTTCGAAGTGCGAATAGTCAAGTAAGTATATGCCACTATTTTGAGCATGCGCATGAGGGAGGAGGCACAAATCGGTCATTTCGCGCTGTTTTCTATTGAATGATAGATTGGATATTATCTAACTAAAACTCTTTATTTTAAACGACTCAAATATAGTATAGTATTCCTCTGAAGATAGAATAACGAAGCCAAAGGCGAAATACCTCGATCCCTCTATTTCACTCATGGACTAGATCTAGCGATCTTGAATACTGAAAGAAGCTTTACAATAACTATCTATTTGAGATACGACACGGGGACAATCTAGGCATAGAAGGGTAAGATGCTTGGCGATTTACCCTGGTGAACACTCGAGCCCCAACTTATCTCGAAGTGATGTTCCCTTTGCTACATGTTACGAAACAGGTTTAAGCGCATACGCGAAGAATTTCCTAAATACTACTACTAATAATTTGTTCTAGTCGTAGGCAAAAGATAAATAAAAGAGAATTTCAAGGCATTTTCTTCACTTAGCCAACAATATGGAACGCAAGTCAAAAATGAAGGCATGTAAGAAACGAAAATTGATGGAGGGTATACGATCCAGTCATATCTATGTTATGTAATAATAACAATAATAAACACCATATGCACCATAGTCCAGAAAATTATTCCCCGCCTCAAGTTGCCAGATCGGGTCTTCGAAGGGAGCCCCAACTCAACCAGGAAGTCTAGCCCGATGCGATTTTTTTTATTACAGGCAATGAATATACAATAAACATCCGTCATCATCTCTCATCTGCGCCCACACCCATAGCGGTAATCCTTTAGAATACCTCTGCCAGGTTCATGGGTATTGAGCCTATGATATTGTCAGTATTGGGGTCTGGGCTAAAAAGTGTGAAGGTATAGCTACGTACCAGGAACACCGCCAAAGTTAGAGATTCCTTGAGCCATCGGAGCTGGGAAGCTACCAGGGGCGCAAGCGACGGCGCATACGCAAGCGCCGTCAACGAGCTGTCCGGTGCCGGTCTGAATGGCGCCTCCAGCAGAGCCGGTGGCAGTGGCATCGCCACCAGCAGCCCCGGTAGCAACGGCGGCAGTGGAGGTGGCTGGAGGAGCAGCAGCCTCGCTTTCGCCAGCACTAGCCGTAGCGTTGCCGGTGATCGCGCTTCCGGTACCCTGGCCCTTCTGCTGGATGGCCATGGCCTGGAATATCTCCTGGGACTTCTCCGCGGTCGGGTTGATGGAGAAAACCATGCCCTTGCCGCAGTGGCCCATTTGTGCGCAGTAGAACCCTGAATAAGCATGTCAGCAACGAGCATAGTGTGGCTCCTTTATTTGAGAAACTTACACTGAGGTTTGGTGTCCATGACTTGCATGGCAACCTGGGGAGCGGGCACGACAGCATTGTCTTTGTTAGGCTGGAAGCCGGAATCCTTGCCGCCAGCCATCCGGTCACAGGGCAGGTCGAAGGTCGACTGAGTCACGGTGTGGTTCTGGCTCATGAAGGTGAAGATCACCATATCGCCGGGGGCGGCGTTGATTGTGGGAGGCGTGTAAACCAAGCCAGCGGCGCCACCAACTTGAACACTGTGAGTAGCACCCGGTGCTGCTACAGTGCCTGTGGCACCGGCGGGAATGGTAGCAGTTCCTACAGTGGTGGCTGCGGCACCAGCGGTAATTGTTTGCGTGACGGTTACAGCCTGTTGGAGTGTTGTTGTCGCGGCATTGGCTCCAGGGTTTACCCACACGATGATGATCTGAGTGTTGCTAGCCTCGAGGGCCACGCCGTTGTTGCCATTCACCACCTGCGAAGCCTTTTTATGACCATCTCGTGCTTCCACGGGGTAGACATTCTGGATGGCCTTAGCCATGGCCAGGGGGGCCATAGCCAGAGAGAGAGCTGCTAAATACTTCATATTGAGTTGTATTGAGATGAGACTGTGTCGAGTGTTATTGGGGGCGTTAACAAGTCGAGAATGTTCCTCGTGGCCTCGTTGAGAAGCGACCTGGCTCGGATAACTTCCTGAAAAGATCGTGACGATGAAGCAATCTGACAATTAAAAGGCGTGGAAATAGCGAGGCCCTGCTCGTGACGAAGTGAAGTGAGCGAGAAGAAAGACTGGAAAGGAAAAACGAGTATGCAGCAAGTTGACTAAAGAAGAGATGGAGAAGAAGAAACAAACATCCTACCAGAAGAGGAGATCTCATGGCTTAAATCAAGCATGAGCGCCTAGCAGATCAATGTCAGAGAGGCTGGGCCCTCGCTCTCCATAGCGCACCCTGGCGCGCTTGAGGAGGCCATCTCGAAACAATATCAGGGGACCCGTTCCGATCAGTACGAAGCTAGAATCCATTTCGGGGGAGTCTGCGTCCGATCCTTATGCTACACATGGCGATATGAGGAGACCTAGGTATAGAGATCACGACGCTTGCCCATCTCGAGCGTATACACCCAAGGGTTGCGGCTCTCTACTGGGAGTTCATAGCGCCACGGTAACGAATGTGGAGGATTGCCCGGGGTCAGGCCTTGTTCAGGGGTCAGGAGTTGTGAGGGAACCGTTTGGGGGGTGTTTTGCATGGTCGCCTAAGCGTGAGAGCAGCCGCCGTCATAGTACCCAAGTACCTAGAAATAGCAACAAGGGTCAATTCCACAAGATGAGTGAAATGCGATGTCTTCAATCACGAAAATAAAATCAATAAAGAGAGGTAAGGTGAGAGTGAAATTTCAATCCCGTATATCAGCGGAAAGCTAACCTATGATAGTCGCAATTGATTGATTGTGGTTGTAAGTCGTTGACATGTTCGTTGGGACGGGGTGGATACCTGAGGCTCGGTACTTGAGGTACCCAAGATAGGATGATACAACAGTGGAGACGGGGACTAGATCACCATCCACTCAAATACCTAGTATTACCTTACAAGGAACCTAAATAACACCTTCGATATTGCTAGGTTAGCACAAATCGTACGAGTTTTTCGTTTCACCATTGAAAGAATGCATCTTCGGTGAGTAGTGAAATGGAAAACCTGATGGAAGCTTCGTAATCCCACTACCTCCCTGTATCTTTCTGCTATACCTAATAGATAGATGCCTGGGCAGTAGCCTGGGTTTCCACTAGTCCTGCGAACGTCCAACTCATCTCGGTTCTGTATCTGAAAAGACCCGGCTTCAGGTACATGCAACCATGATAAGATTTATATGAGCTATATACGCATACTACACTGCTTGACCATAAGCTGTTGCTGAATAGTGCCTATTGAGAGAAGACACAGGAGCTGCGTACACATTTCCTAGGTCGTATTGAGAACGATCAGAATTGTCAAATCGAAAACGTCGCGAACCCTTGATATGCGGACTTCTTGAGAGTTCCCGCATACCCTAGACAAATTCTGCCGCGATGATACGGCTGAATTTGTATGCAGAGCATCAAAATGTCATCCCCCGTCTCTTACACGCTGAGGAACATTACGGTCCCGGTATTTGGATGTGATAGCTATGAGTACCTAGTTGCCCAGATGCGAGCCAATTGCTGTTTATACAGTCAGAGTTGATTGACAGTGAGCAATAGAATACATACTAGAGAGCCTCATGAAACCCCTGTTCAATATTGGTCAATTTGATACATGACTTGCTACGCTGATAGGCACCCTGCTAGGGAATGTCAACACTAACTGGTCATATAACATACTGAATTCCAGATCCACGACGGAGACACAACTCACTTCATTCTGTAAAAGGTTCCCCAAAAGCAATTGTGGTTTGAGTCGGCGACACTTTACGTGGTTCCTATCCCGAAGCAGCTCGGTTTGGCGGCAGATCACGCTGGCCTTCATAATAACCGGTATAGTAGCCAGCATAGTACCAGGACATGAGAAGTTTTTTCAGCCCTTCATCGCGCACTATTAGGAGTTAGTGGATACACATAATGAGATCAAGGACACAGATGTGAGTAATGTAGCGGCTTCAAATGACTTCGAAAATACGTACTTGTGCCGAATAAGCTTGCCGGAGCTGGAGGAGCGCTGGGCACGGTTGGCAGACCGTGTTGTGTTGCCCCGTCTTGGGCTCGTGGCCCCTTGTCCTAGGCATATCAGCATCATATGATGGAGAACGAAACCAATACTAGGTTATTGGAAGCACTTAGTGTCTTCACAACAAGAGCCGAACTGGTGTTGTGCTCACAGGGATCTCCGCTCGCATCTCGGGAGCCGTCTCGAATCTTGCATCGGCTGAGGATCCATCCATCTCATGTGTGTCCTCCTTGGCATCCGAAACACCATTTTCACTGATGCACGTGTTAGAGACGCGGGAGCAAATTGCTGTGGAGCTTTTGTCTAAGGGTTAGGGAAGGATTCGGGGAATATGTAAGGTAAGAACTTTACTCTTGACTATCAGGCTTCATCAAATCATTCACGTTGCCGCCGTTCCTGTGAATGCTATGGTATTTCTGCACCAATGTTAGCTCACGTCCGAGTGCAAGAAGGGGCTGGTATGCGAATAGTACCTTATACTCCTCCAATGCCTTCCCCCAGGAATCGACCAAAACTGAATCGTCCCATATCTCATCATGCGTTAATTCCTTTTCCTTTGATGCCATCTTCATCGGTAGAACGATACGGTAGTAATAGTGTTGGGCGTCGCGACCTGTGAGTAGTCGACAATTAGGTGGGCATTCAAGGCCACTACGGTTACCACCTAGCTTGCGCTACGTACTCCGTACGTGGAGGTGGAGACGGAGCACCTGCTTTATACTTCGTACTACGGTACTAAGTTGCACGCCGCGGTAGTATGGAAAATGAATTCACTCAGGACAGCACTTGGTGCTAGAACTGGAATTTGCTATGACTGTTATTAGAAAAGCAAGAAATAGTACCTCCGAGGTATAATATACTTATGTATTTCTGTCTGCTTGGTTTTGCCGGCTGCCTGGAACTGCAGGTAGGTACAGTACACTTATGGCTGTACGAAGTAGATGCTTATCAGCTTATCGTGGACTCGGTGGTGCGAAGGCAGCTCTTACCGCCAAAATTTAGACGGCAGAATTTTCATGTTACCAGTTTCAATCCGTACCTCTTCCACCGAAGCTTTTGGGCTAAACAACTATATCGTGACACAAAGCAGCATTCAATATGCCAGAACTACGGCCACGGAAACCGTCAGTCAATAAATCAGTGACAAAGGAGAAGTCATCGAGCAAGCGCAAAGGTCCGGTCTTTTATATGAACTGTCCAAGTTTTCGACTAATACAATTCTTATAGTTGCTACGAATGACGATGCATCGCCAATAGCACCGAAGAAACTAAAGAAGGATATACTATCCAAGGAAAAGAAAGGGCCTAAATCTGCAACAAAACGCAAAGAGGAAAAGCTCGTTTCAGAAGACGATGAAAATGATGAGAATCAGCCTTCCGAAGGCGAGGAGGAGGCCCAAGCTCTGGCAAGAGTAGTCGACAGCGATGCCGAAGAGGATGATGTCTATCCCGATGAAGAAATCAAAAGCCTGGAGCTTCCCACGGTATCAAAGGAGGTCACCAAAGCCTCCGAGTCGAACGATGGCGAACCTGGGGTCGTATACGTAAGTTATGAATTATACGGTCGCTGGGAAAGTGCATCGGTACTAATTATGAGTTAGATCGGCCGGATTCCCCGAGGTTTTTACGAGCATCAGATGCGCGAGTACTTTTCACAATTTGGGGAAGTCAATAAGGTCAGGTTGTCGCGAAACAAGGCAACGGGCCAGTCTAAGCACTTTGCTGTATGTGTGAATGCGTCCTTGTATCTTGCCTCCTCTTTCGGTCCAATTGCGCAAAAGCGACAGAGATTAGAGCGAACTGCATTTTTTTTTTAACCTGACACAATGCTCTCTCTAAGATGAGAATTCTTACTAACGCCTCCATAGTTTATCGAGTTCGCTGAACTCGCCGTGGCCGAGATTGTGGCCAAAACTATGGTAAGAGACGTACAATATTCGTTTGCGGCACATTGGCCTGACATATCTCTAGGATAATTACCTATTGGCCGGCCATATTCTGAAGGTGAAGATGGTACCGAAATCGCAGATTCACGAGAAACTTTGGGTCGGTGCGAACAAACGCTTCAAGAAGATACCGTGGAATAAGATGGCGGGTAGTAAGCTCAAGAAGCCTCGTTCCGAATCCGCCTGGACCGAGAAGATCTCCAAGGAAGAGGCCAGACGGACCGAGCGTTCGAAGAAGCTGATGGAATTGGGCTACGAATTTGAGGCACCAAAGCTCAAGGGTGTCAATGATGTGGACGAAAGCCCTGCTGCCATTGAGGCTCCTGAGGAAGATGCTCCAAAAGCCATCGAGGCCGTGCCACAACCAAGTGGAGAGGACATCGAGCAGCCAGCACCTGTTGCGAAAACGGCCGCCAAAGATAGTACAAAGTCGGGAGCAAAGCCGGGCAAGAAAACGAAGAGAGCGAAGAAGGCAGCATCATAAGCATAATAGCGTTGCGCACGGCGTTCATGATAGTAATAATGCAGAGGTTCGTTATTCAATTAGGTCTGTGCTCCTAAATTGCATGCTACTGCACGTTATTCGAGATCTCTGGTGCGAGGCGTATGGTCTACAAGGCTCGTTAACACCCGAGGTCAGGGTTGGAATGTTGAAAGATATGCCAATATCACTGCATTTCAGAGTCGTAATAGATGGCTACAGGGAAAGGCAAGTGAAATGTATGTATGCGCATAGCGAACCCACAATGCTAAGATTATCTAGCGAAAGCAGGATTATAAAGGCAGTTAATCGCTCTACTTCAATGGAAAATTGGCTGGCAGGCCAAGAGTATCGACGACAGAGTCGTCAAGTTGGGCAAGTTCCACAATATGTGTTCCAGAGAAGGGGAAATATGTGAAGAAGAGAAAAAAGCTTAAACTAGGGCGAATTGAGATTTCGGAGCTTATATGCTAGGCAAGGCCGACTTCTAGCACTCCATTTGGGTCTAGGCCAATCACGCGGCTTGTTTATAGCGCGAACAGGTGCAGGCTTCAATGAACTCACATGCCTGGGAGGGAAAACTTGGGTTTAGGTTTTTCAAGATGATAGAGATATCACGAAAGTATTCGGCAGGATAAGTAATCCATATCCGAATCATGTCTTCTAGTAAAATCATCGAGCATCGTCGCGAACTGATCGTACTGCAGCATCTTAGCAGTACAAAAATAGCATATACAAGGGTCAACCAACTGGAATCAGCTGGTGACCAGACCGAAGCACCACTGAGATCCATTCAAAGCCGCTAATTAGGTACCGTACCTCCCTGGAGACCACATGGGCCTGTGCTACCGGTATCTATCACTGGCAGCCGGTTTAATGTGTAATTCGCCAGCAACATGCGCAATTCCCATACAGCGTCATAGCCTAATATTCACAGTACAGCGTGTCTTGTCAGGCAATACACCGTCTTCTCCCCTCCAAATGTCCTCCCATTAGAGGGAGTGTAGCCGTTTAGACATTAAAGATGTCGCCTACTGCGCCATCCCAGCAGGCCAATTCAGGTGAGTGTTCGAGGACTCTTTGGCCGAATTCGCGAACCCGCCCACTAACGATTCCTCAGCTTCCAAGAAGAAGAACAATAGAAAAAAGAATGCTGCCAAGTCAAAGCCCCCGCAAGATTCTGCCAAAGCGCCCGAGGTAGCCGAGAACGGCGAGCCGCACGACGGCGACGGTGATCAATCCGATGACGATGACGGCTCAACGGCCATCCCAACGGCGACGGTAATACTCTACGGAGATGAGCCTGCCACATCCTAGTCCGCATGATACTAATGGCGCAACCTAGGTTGACCAGACGGGTCACGCGAACGGCCACGCCACTCCGCCGTCGACAAACGGACACCCTTCCGAAAGTACAATACCCGACCCCGACACGACGGCGCGGCTCGACGCGATGACGAGCGAACGAGAGGCACTCAAATCCGAGGTCGAATCCCTCAGGAAACAGCTAGAAACCATACAAACCACTCACACGCAAGAGACGACACAGCTGAGGTTAGAACTAGAAGATGTAGAAGCGGCTAAGGAACAGGTCGAGGAACAATATCAGAACCTGGTTGGCAGGGTTGAGAAGATCAAAGAGAGCGTCGGCAACCGGCTGGCGCGTGGAAAAGAAGAATTAGAGGAGGCGAACCAGCGCATAGAAGAGCTCGAGTCGCAAAATGAAGACCTCGAGAAGGGCAGCCAAGCATATCGGGAAGAGATCTCGGGTTTACAGACGGAACTGCAAGATGCGACACGGGAACTATCGAGCTTGCGGAGCCGAAACAATCTATCGCAGCACAATTCACTAAAAGAGAAAGAAGACATGGCTCGCCAGATCCAGCATCTCAGGGAAGAAGCCGAAGCCGCTAAGGACGCCATGGGCGATTGGGAGGTTCTGGCGATGGAAGAGCGCTCGATCAGGGAGAATTTGGCCGAGCGAGCCACGGCACTGGAAGAGCAGCTCGAGGGGCTTAGAGAAAGCTATGAGCGAGCAGCATCTGAGCGGGATACACAATCGCAAGCCGTCGACAGTCTACAGAGGGCACTCCAAGACATCCAGGATGCTCGGAAGAGAGAACTCCGGGAAATGGTAGAGAGCTCCGAGGAGCAATTGCAAGCGATGAAAAAACTTGTGCACGAAGCCGACATAAGGGCGTCAGAAGCAGAAGCGGCGAGAGTCTCATTACAGAGTGAACTCGAACGCACGGCGCCTTTCGAGAAGGAGGTCAAAGAGAAGAACCTCCTTATTGGCAAACTGCGTCATGAGGCTATTGTCCTTAACGATCATTTGACCAAAGCTCTGCGATATTTAAAGAAGACGAAACCTGAAGATAGCATTGATAGGTTTGTTCTCCACCATTGGATATCTCATGAACAAGCTACTGACCATGTACAGACAAATCGTCACAAACCACTTTCTCCAATTCCTCGCGCTAGACCGTTCCGATCCCAAGAAGTTTCAAATCCTTCAAGTCATCGCCGGCTTATTGAACTGGACAGACGAGCAACGGGAGCAAGCCGGGTTAGCTCGACCAGGCACATCTAATAACTCTCTCCGTCTCCCCACATCTCCATTTCATAGGACGCCTAGTACGCCTTCTCTGAATGCGGAATTTTTCTCGGAGCCGACTCCCACCGGCGCTAGCAAAGAATCTCTCGCCGATTTATGGGCCGGTTTCCTAGAAAGGAGCGTAGAAGAAGGTTCCCAAGGCCCATCGAGGAAGGCAAGCATGTCGAGTTTACCAGCAGGCCCTGCAAGGCCTGAGACGAGAGGCGGATAGACCAACCTTTCAATATACATCTCATCATCAGACTTGCTCCCTTCGCCTCGTTTCTTCTCTCCTTGTTCAGATCGAGTAATTTCTGTCCGTTCCTCTAGTATCACTAGGCTGCGATGTACAGGATAGGATACAAAAACTACCATCCAAAGCATTCTTTATGGCGTTTCACGGCAACCGGACCAAGGGGGGGACATTTTAATGGGTGATTCGGGCATCATCATCATCATCCACAGAGAGGGGTTCTACACGATCTTGCTGCATCTTGTCTGGATCTTCTTTGCTCATTTTTGTCTATACACTTTTTTATTCAAAAAGAGGCTTTAACCAGCAGCTGTCACCTGTTGTAGCGTTATGGGCTTGTTCTGTCCGTGCTAGGAGAGGGATGGTACTTTATAAAGAGCCGTGGCGTAGAGACAATATCAGACACCTAGGGAATATCCTGGGTATTTCGAATATTATGGACACTACGTTCTCTCCAACATGATATCGTAATCCTAATGAGGGACATACACGCACGATTCTCTCTCAAGTCTGGCTGATAATAAATCGAGATATATGACCATGGAGGTAGTTATCTAACATAAAATACAAATAACGCCATCTCCATGCATGCCCTACCTAATCAATTGTTCACCCTAGCCATTGTTCTAGCAATAGCCATAGCTGTTCCGACTCTCTAAACTCCGACCAATAGTCCCATTCTATTTCGCTATCTCACTCACCCCACAGTCGTCTCAGGCGCAGCCGCAGTTGGTGGCGCCGGTACCGGCGTCGGCTGCGGAAGCATATTCAGCGCGTAATTCTCCGCATCGCGCTCAATATGCTGGATATTAATGCGATTCGCCAGGGCATCATTGACGCCCTCGACGACCTCCCGATCCTCCATGACGTCGCGCATGAGCCGGCCCTCGTGCGTCCAGTACGCGGACGTGCGGTTCCGCAGGGCCTCGTCGCGCAGGCTGGTGTTCTTGACGATGCCCACGGCGCTCAGCCGGCTCTTCACCGCCATCAGCTGCTTGTTCACGGCCTCAACCCGCGTCGCCGGGGTTATTTGTGCTGCGAATAACCGGTTCGTGGTGGATAAGTAGATGAGGGAGGCAATGCTCAGGTCGATGATGGACAGGATGATGTGCCGCGCTGAACGCGCCGTCCAGAAGAACATTTCTAAATCGCTGGGCCGCGCGGCCCGCGCGTTCGCGCTGTGGTTGTATGTGCTCACGGCCCAGATGTCCAGCCCCGCGGCCACGGCGCTCGAGACCGCGGCTATACGCCGCCAGCGCGCAGGCTCGCGCCCCGTCACGGTTGCGGAGGTGGCGAGGCTCAGGATGACGAGGTTGAGCAGGTGTGGTGCTAAGAGTGCCGGTAAGGCGTAGTATAGATACGTCCGTGGGTCGTCGGAGACGCAGAACGGACACGAGCTCAGTGCGTCTGGACCGTATTGCAGGTACAGCAGGCGGGATTCGATGTTCACGAAGCGTGCGCGCAGGGCGCTGTCGGCGGCCGTGAGCATGCCATCTGGTCGGAGCGATGCTAGCCGTGTGAAGAGGACGTCGGTGGGGATCTGGAGTCGTGATGATGTGATTGTGAATACGTTCTCTGGCGCGAATGGCGGGAGGGCGAGGACGAGGAGCACGAGCGAGATCGAGCAGAGGATTGAGACTGCGCGCACGCCCGCCGCGGGAAGTGGTTGGATCGGCTGGTTCGCGGCTTTGGATTGGGCGCGCAGACTTCGGTAGTAGCCTATGGCTTTGGGGAGGAGGATTGGGCCGAAGAAGAGGGCGAGGGACCGGATGCTGTGTTGTTTGTATCTGTCAGTTCTGTCGTTGAACTTGTCGCAGATGCCTGGGCATGCTTCGTTTGCAGTCCTGGTATGGGGGAATTAGCTGGCTTTACTTACGTCCCCCAAGAAATCGATAGCATCGTGTAGATTTCTGCTGTATGTTATCTCATGCTGGTATCTTGCTGGCAATTTTTGATCTATCTCGTCTTTCCTGTCGACAATGAATTTGATTGTTGTACGAAGTATGGTCAGGCATGATTTGATGAAGGCCAGATGTCACCGTTCTCGGTTTAGTCTACGCGCATTGCTGGCTAGAAACAAACCCCACTATCGGTTGCGCTAGTGTCCGCCGGGTTGCTTTGCCTGCCCAGCACACTAAATTAGGGCGCTACACCGCAAACGCGTTTCCATGTCGTATCCACTGTTGGAATTTTCCCCTGCATAAATTCTCCGGACATTTTTCTTCGATTTTCACTTTTGGATCCCTTCGCATCTCACAAACACTAGGATACGAGGCGGGAGCCGCTGCTCTCGCGCATACGTACGAATGAAAGAGAGCTATGCATCTGTGTTTCAGCTAGTGTATACTCTATCTAGGAGAACAGCTATGCAAGTTGTTAGCTGAACCGACCATTATCTGGTTGATCCTTGTGCCAGATACTGGTCAGGACACCGTTCCAGGTAAGGATATGAGATTGTGACTGCTGCTACCTACTACTGGCACTTTCGAAGCTTTGGCGATCTTTCTCTCAGTGGTCACCAGAGTCAAAAAGCATGCCTAGATCGACCCAAAGTACTCTGCCAAGAGTCATCTCAATCGTGTTACAGAGTCCTAGCCTTCGCGCAATGAAACACTCTGCGTCAAAATGATGAGAGACAAGCCTCAAATTCACTAGTCACTCTTCTCTTTATTCTCCATGTGCTAAGTGTTCTTTGCGTGCGACGAAGCCGCTGCTGGCTGCTTCTTCTCGCCATCCGTAGCTGTAGCCGTAGCTGTTGCAGGTTGCTTCTGTGCCGGGCTTACTCCCAGTGCAGCCGCCACTACGGCTTTAATCGCGTCACTAAACAATAAGACCGCAGCTGCACACGCCGTTTGCCATGATACTATGCTAACGCTGCCGAGAGGCGCTCGAGGAAACGACAATATCCATTCGATGTAGTACGGGAACCAACCGTTTGGTAGCCAAAACATGGGTTCTTTTCCGTATATCCAAGGTAGCACGAACTTGACCCCTGACGTAGCAGACCAGCGTATAATCCCGGCGGTACGATCGAACTTGGCTTTCGAGGCTTCGTGCGAGGTTTCTGGCAGAGAGAAAGATCAGCATCACGACGAAGATGACAGCTCGACAGCCTTAAGTTGGCAACCCACTCATCTTCTCAAGCTCCTGCAGCTGCTTGTCATGTTGTCGCCGGAGCTTCGCCCACTTGGCGAACTGGTCCTGGCTGCTCGTAGCCTTCAGATCCCGTCGTATTGTGAGGTATTCCTTCTGAAGCTTGTTCTTCTCAGCGGCCTGTTTCGAAACTTCGGTTGGTATGGCGAGGTAGATATTCCATAGCTGCGCGAAAGTGGTCAGCGGCTTCACGGCTTGTCTGGGGCCTTCATGAACACACGAGATCGTTGATGGTCGCGGCTCCGATGGTATTCACTAGGTGAACAGCCACCTCGACCAGGAGAACAACAAGAAGCAAGGACGGCATATTCTCCGAGAATCCAGCTCCCGTGTATGGAGAAGGTACCGCAGTAGCGTCGTCGGCGACGAGCGAAGAAGTCGACAACGGTCGTGCGCTGTAAATGTAGCGTGGACTCTGGTGTGTGGCCCGTCTCTACATCATGGTGGATCCGATAAGGTGACGGAACGGATATGTATTAAAGACTATATATTGGGTTAGGGGGACTTGACCCCACCACCCGTTCTTACCTCCACAGCCTGACACTGGACATCTGAGTGGGCAGTCACCTGTGCACCTCCAGCTCATCCCACCATCTCGGTGAAGCTCTTGCGCTCTCTCTCATCTGCCAAAGTCACGTCCAAGTTAGTCTCCACACGATCAACCTGTCAAAGTATAGATATATTTGGATATGTCGCATGGTCAGGTTCACTCCGCCCAGTCATTCGCGCGTCCACCATGTCAAGATCATTGGACAAGAAACTACTATCTCACTTAAAGTCGGAGGACCCGAGACCAGTATATAAGGATCTATCGAAGCTCTTCGCCAATTTACTTGAATCCGGCTTGCTTGAAATCGAATTTCTTGGGCAAAGCCATCCGTTGGAGCCGGGTGTCAGCTTTCTCCAAGATGAGAATGCAATAGCAATTCCCAAGTTAAGGCTCTTACAAGCTTTCTCCGTTGCTTATAATATCTTCCGCAAATATGTTGAAGATCCGAGCGGCACCATCACAAACGATGTTGTCGCTGCAACCTCGATACTACTTCTTATGGATCCAGAACATCTGACGGCAGCGAACATTCGCAAACGTGCTCTCATGGCCTCTGGTAACCTCACGCTGGTCAACCTGAAGAAAGAACAACAATTTGTTGATACACTACTCACTGCGAGATTACATCGCCATACAAAATCACCCACGCTCTGGTCACATCGCCGCTGGCTTGTAGCGACCTGCTGGACACTCAGCACTCCTTGGGATATTCGACGTGATATCCAAACAGTGGTCATGGTGGCCGGTGAACGTCATCCCCGTAATTACGTAGCGTGGCAGCACGCTCGATTTTTAATAGATCACGACTTGAGTCTAGCGGCCACCGTTGCATTTGACGTGAAAGCCTTCTGTTTGAGGAATCATTCCGACATATCGGGTTGGGCATTTCTATCTGACTGCATCACTAGGATACGCGATGCAGAAAGTCGGAGGTCGGCCTTCTCCTCCATCTTGGCAGACATCCTCTCCATGGCCGAGTCATTCCGATGGACAAATGAGTCAGTCTGGGTATTCTTGCGCACGATCATAGCAATGGAACCTGTCAACGGGCAAGACCGGGAACGGTTCGTTGCAACGATTGCCGGGCTGTCCGCTAAGATGCCGCCTAGCAGTCCTCAGTTGATAATTATGGAGAGGGCTCGGCAGTGGTGTGATAATTATGATATGCTAGAAACGAGCTGAATCAGGACCTCGCCTTCCAACACCGACTTCCCCATCGACTCGTCAAAATCTGAATCACTTTCGTTTGCCCTGCGAATCACTTTTCGCCGGTCTCCTGTCCAGTCTCTGGCCAAGGCGCTGAGACATCTGTTCCCAGTACGCCCATGACTTGACTAAATGCTGATTACCGGTATGTGACTGTCTATTACCCTCGATTGAGCGGACACTGTTATCACCGGAGCTTGATACTCACCGGCATGAAACACCATTGTCATAATAATTACCAGGGTAAAAGATGGGCTCTGCGAAACATAGTGTCCCCAGCCGTCATTGTTGGTGTTTGGATAAGCCGGGCTTTTCTACGAAGTAGATTAATGAAATACTGGCCCCGCGTGAATACCACAAGAGATGATAAAGTGAGCATCGAGACAGGATAGAATATGGCTGGTGGCTCCGACGCCGCGTTATTATGCGGCTGATGTAGAACCGCAATGCTGATTGGCTAGGAAGATTCCGAGAGGGACTCAGCCGTGCTTAGACTGCTGGTTTGAAGGTAAGACATTGATCATCTACTTAGGCATTTTCATGATGCATCATACGCAACGTAACACGTCGTATCTACGCGTTCTTGCTCCCATCATATCAAAGCGACCAATTGTCGGTACAGAAGGTATCTGAAACGAGGTCTATGTCTCGTTATCTCCGTACAAGAACTCGATCGGCATAGCAAATTTTTTCACCAATCCGGCAAGACTATGAGCGCAACAGTCTACTGTACGAATTATGTGAGCTCGAATAGGCATTGGATCGACCTAAACATATCCTCTTAATGAGCGAGAGTGCTAAGCCATCCCATCTTGAAACAGTTACTAAGGCCACTTTTGATAATCAAGGGTCAACCCCAGCGTAGATGCGTACTAGCCTCGTACCCTTGTACGTAATAAAGGAGAAGACTAAATGCGGAGAGCTCCCCCTGTATTGCCCCTAAGTTGATAACAGCCTCAACCCAGCTCAACACCATTAATGGCAGTGCATAGAATACCACAACTACCTGTCGTGGATAGGTAACCCGATGGATTATTATGAAACGATTTTTGGTTCGTTAAGACATGCGCTTGACTTTCCATCAACGCCTTGGATTTAGAACCACCTCCATGAGAATACTGCTAAATATTCGATCCACCGAAAGCAAATTCTGCTGTAATACTCCGTACATATCACACTAATACGGCAAATGCCGCACAGTAGGGAAGCAATCAGATCAGAACGGAGAATAATACACTATTACCTACTGACGGGCGGTCGGGTACCTAAAACAAGCATATAGCCATAAAGCACAACGGCGTTTGCCAGCTTCTGCTCCTGCGTTGTTGATTGCTGGTTGGTAAAGCTGACGGTGGCTGAATGCACTGTAACTGTATGATATTGGCTCGGAACCAGCATTGCTAGCAAGTACTCTCCAATGGCAGTTTTCGGCACAATCCAAACGCTTTATAAACCTCCTACCTATTCCTCGTTGAGCTATTAGTGTAGACATCTTTCTTACGAAGTAAATATCTGTCATTATGATGATAACACAGAACTTGAGGTAGCAGAATAGTAGTGTATCGCAGCGTGTTTTCATACTGCCTCGCACACTAACAGCCCGAAATGGTCAGATCTGCAGCCAAGGGGGTCTGTACAAGGATCAAAAAGGCCCGGTAGATTACGACGTTCACAGATCGGGCATGAGCACTTCTCAAATACAAGTTCGCAGTTAATTCTACCACTATTTTCCGTGGAAGGCGCAGGTTTACGGCAAGTATCTCAGCTCTAGCCAATAGCAGCGCCTCCCTGATCTAGTCGCGGGACCAGAACAGCAATTGGTCAATGAGATGCAAATAACCCTGTGCCCCAGCTGCAAGCAATCCTGCGCGAGCAATCGGCCCAAAACGTCGCCTTTAGCCCCCGGCAGACACAGACAACTACACCCACAACGGGAAAGTCGGTGATATGCGCATCCTGGATACTGTGCAACACTTGCTCTCTTTGAACTTAAACGCAGGTTGCCAAGCCTCACGACCATTGTTGTCTCGCGGGCCAAGGTGCAGGGATTTGTGCCAATTGCTCGAGCTAACGCAAGGTAGCATAGAGCCATATCCACAGGAGATACCTTATCTTAATACTGACCTCCCTAGCAGATCGATGTAGCGTACGGTAGCGCGGTGGGTGAGTACAGAGTAAACGAGTCGAAAGATGGGACTTCCGAGTCGTCTCTCTCGGCCGGCTCTCCACAACTTACAAGTGCACGATTCGAACATCCCGTTCACCAACCCCATCTTCGCCTCTCCGCCATCCCTCCTTCTCCCGAGATTCCCGTCGCTGCCGTAGATGTTGGTTCTCGCTTATGTATTGTACACTACTAATAATACCTAACAGCTTAATCCCGTCATTTTTCCCACTTGGTCTTCGTTTTGTCTTTAGGTTCCGCGCTCTCGCCTTCGCCTTCGCCACAAGCTCGAGGTCGAAAGTGGCGCCTACACACCCATCTCTTTGTCTCACTCCACCACATCTCTGTCTTGGAATTCGAGTCGCTATATATTGGCTACCGATTCTCGTTCGCGAGTAGCCTATCAAGACTCTGCATTCCTTGTCATCACGTTCGTTCGCGAGACTCGACTCTACTCGACTCGCTATTTTTTTAATTCCTTCGCTTACGCTTTCCTCTCTATCACGCTTTCTTGCTGGGAGGTTTCTCGCTTGTTTTTGATTATACCAATGACGACCTACGGCCTCGCCGCATAATTTTTACGAGACTTAGAGTCTGGCACTCGGTCGCCTGCTTTATAGACATACATGAACTCGATTCTCGACGTCACCGACGCGACCGATCACGTACAAAACGATTCGCCTTAGTCTCTGTTTTCTCGTTCTAGGCCACAGGTTCCGCTAAGGTTATCGAATCAAGCTTAATCCACCTACAGTTCTCGTGTGGGGGGTTGTTTCGATAGTTGCAACTGAGTAAGAGACTCAGTTGAGTTGGTTGTGGGTGTACCAAGATGCATTTCGTCTTTTTCTTTCTTCAGCTTCCACTATGGATCACGAGTATATATGCATTGGCGCTAGGTGCATCAGACAGCCATGAGGTCAGAAGCCGAGACGCCGACGCGACTGAAAAGGGATTCGTCACCTTTAAACTAGTCAAGAAGGCCGTGACTGTAAGTAGTTCACTTTCAACAACATTTCCTCGATGATCAGTCGCTAATTTCGAGCCAATGCAGTCTGAAAAGTTCAGAATCAACAATGCCCCTCGGGCCCCCAAGAGTGCTGGGCAAGGCGCTTTCCGGATCGCTGATAGACTAGCCGGCTACAAAATCGTCAAAGCCCAAGATCCGACTTTCAAGAATAGCGCTGGCATCGATCAAGATGGAGCCGATTACTCGTACTTTGCCGAAGTCAAGCTCGGATCAGAGGGCAAACAGCTGTTCATGCTTCTCGATACGGGTGCTAGTACTACCTGGGTGATGGGCTCGACCTGCACATCACAATCGTGTCTCATGCACAATACTTTTGGACCGGATGATTCCAAGACTTACAATGACACGGGTGCGGATTATGCCGTCGAATATGGTACAGGTTCAGTGCGTGGCCATGTAGTAGAGGACAGCTTATCCCTAGCTGGGCTCTCTGTGACCCTGCCTTTCGGTGTTGCCAACACCACCTCGGACCAATTCACACAGTTCCCATTCGATGGAATCATGGGTCTGGCCCTCAGCTCCAACACATGGTTATCCGCAGTCATGGATGCCAAGCTGATTGATTCTAACATATTTGGCATTAGCTTATCGAGGAGCTCGGATAATACGAACGATGGAGAAATCGTCTTCGGCGCCGTCGATCCTGCCAAGTACAAGGGGGACATCACGTATACACCCGTCAAGTCAGATAGCGCTTGGACAATCACCATGGACGATGTAACTGTCGGCGGCGAATCTGCTGGCGTCAAAGGGAGGGCGGCTTATATCGACACTGGCACTAGTTTTGTCTTTGGGCCCCCAGACGATGTCAAGGCCCTCTATAAGCTCATTCCCGGATCGTCGTCGAAGGACGATTCGACCTACACGATCCCTTGTGATACCGATAGCCAAGTCGCTTTCTCCTTCTCGGGACAGAGTTGGAACGTGTCTTCTAAAGACTTCGTGTCTGCACCCAATGGTGATGGTGCCTGCACCGGCAATATTTATGGTGTAGAGTATGTTGCCGGTGGGTGGCTACTTGGTGATGTGTTCTTGAAAAATGTCTACAGTGTCTTCGATGTAGACAACGGTCAAATCGGTATGCTCCCTTGGACCTAGGCTTACCCAACTAAACCAACCCTTGTTCTCTTTCTCCTACCTTGACCAGCCGGCTAACATACAACAGGATTTGCTGCCAAGGCAATCCCAGAGACGACAGAACCAAGTACCACCACTACGACAGCTCCCACGGCAACAGCGGTTGATCCCACATCAACGAGCTTAGCCTCCGGTGACGCCACCCCGACAGATGCTTCTTCCGGTCTGAACGGGCATGAAACTCCGTCGATGACGGGCTCACCTGTGGAGCAACCGACGGCCGGCGGGTCAAAGCCGGATTCGTCTGGTTACAGGCTCGGTGCAGGGTGCTCTGTAGCATTACTTGCATCGCTGCTCGCAACAATCGCTATGGTCTGTTAAGTGGCCTATCAACATGTTTTTCCTTCGTTCCGCCTGCACCAAGCACGGAAGTATGAAATGGACATAGAAGGTTTCAGGATATGTTCAAACTGCATCATGACCTGGGATATACGACACGATGATTACATAGTAGGCAGGCAGACACTACCGGTCTCCGGGACCAACGCAGAGGATGTTTCGTCAGATGGCGCTCCTCATGCGGGCTGTGAGATATGAGACGAATGATACCCATAGCGGAAGCTGGAAGAAAGGATGGAGCAAACGCGTTTGTGGGAGGACTCCTAAAAAGTCAGTAGATGATGCCAGACGACTCACTCTATATTATATGTGGTCGATGGCTGTTTATATCTAGAGATATGTAATAGGCAATGAAAGATTCACTTCGGGACTACATTTGATGAGTAGTATCAGCATGTTCGTTCTCCTCTGCGTGACGGTCTGAGTTAAGTATCGCGGAACATGAATGGAGTTTGGCTGTGAATTTTTAGAGAAATTCTTCTAGGCAGCATAATATTCGCCGTTCCGAAACCTTTCTCATCGGATCAAAAGATCTTGACACATATATCATCATTTCTATGACCTTTGATAAGACGACACATCGCTTGAGCCTAGGGGCGGTTGTGTAACAATATACCTTGTGTGACAACCTCTTCCGGTAACAGGTCATTACCTAATGCGTACCGATCGGGTAACGCGTGATTGCATGCGTTCTGAAACACGGCTTAAGGCGGCACAGCTCAATTCAGGGGCTCATTCGTCACATGGCGATAAGACCTATTTTCTAGGTTTCGGGATTCCTGCCTTACCCAAGGCAGACTAGATAAGGCCTTAGTACTTCGTACTTACAACCAATGTAAGTCCGGGTTGTACAATGCCGAAACAATTAGTCGCATCCCTCACAGCTTACATCTTTATGCCAGCTTGCGAGAGAGCAACGAGCAGTCTTCTCGCTTGCAGGCTACAAGATCACCCCTCGGCCCGGCGCAAGATGCTCGCGGGATAAAGGCGACACTACACAATGGTCCAGGCCACGAACCGCGGCGCCCGCCACGATCAATCGCATGACGTCGCAAACACGAATAATCCACATTCCAATGCCGCGCCGCCCAAAGATGAGGAACACCACGGCCTGCTGGCTGGTCGGGACTCTGAAGAACTCGATTCCGATGAAGATGGTCTAATTGTGCATGCTGGCGGCGACCATGATTACAACAACGACCAGACCGGCGTTCGCGAACACGATAGCAACGGTCACGACACCAGTGCCGGACTCGATGCTAGTCACAACTCTCGAGGGCCCCGAACGCCTCGAACACCCAACCGAGTGCGATTCGATCTCCGTCCAACCGACATCGAGGCCGTCGCCGCCAACGGCAACCATGCAAACGGCTCAGTGACACGCGACTCGCTCGAGATCTTCGACGCGGACCCTCTCGGCGACGACGATGCCGATGCGCACGACCACCGAGACGGCACGATCCGGCGGCCGCTGCTAACAGACATCGAGGCGCCGTCAGTAGCCGTAGCCAACAGCCTAGGCACCGACGACGACGTGCATTCATGGGCGGAGCGCGAGCGCACGCGGACCAAGTCCGGTCTCGTGTCGGCGTTCATGAACATGGCCAACAGCATCATCGGCGCCGGCATCATCGGGCAGCCGTACGCGTTCAAGGACGCCGGGCTCGCGGCGGGCGTGGTATTGCTCGTCGGTCTTACGATTGTTGTTGACTGGACCATTCGTTTGATTGTTATCAACAGCAAGCTTAGCGGCGCTAGTAGTTTTCAAGGCACCGTCGAGCACTGCTTCGGCAAGACTGGCTTGATCGCGATCAGCGTCGCCCAGTGGGCTTTTGCGTTCGGCGGCATGGTTGCTTTCGGGGTTATCGTTGGCGATTCCATACCGCCTGTCTTCAGGGCCATTTGGCCGAATTTGCATGAGATGCCCGTTTTGAGTCTACTTGGCAATAGGAGCGCTGTTATTGTCATTTTCATACTGGGTATTAGTTACCCCTTAACGCTTTATAGAGACATCGCCAAGGTATGTCACCGAGACTAGCGCAGGATCCGTTTATGCTGCTGTCTAGATTACTGAGATGTGCTAATCGATGCGACACAGCTGGCAAAAGCAAGCACATTCGCTCTTATTAGCATGACCATCATCGTAGCTACAGTCGTCATACAAGGCGCTCTCACCCCCTTGGCAGATCGAGGCTCCTTTAGCACGCCCCTCCTTACGATAAACGACGGCATATTCCAGGCCGTGGGCGTTATTTCATTCGGTACGTACAAATTTCAAGTTGCCGAGCAAGCAATCCATAGCGTATTTGAGATTTGCTAACTATCCTGATCCAGCTTTCGTATGTCAACATAACTCCCTCCTAATATACGGTTCTCTCAAGACTCCCACGATAGATAGATTCGCAACGGTCACCCACTACTCCGCCGGCGTATCGATGGTTGCATGCCTGATCATGGCATTGGCAGGGTTCCTTACTTTCGGCGACAAGACACTCGGGAATGTGCTCAACAACTTCCCCGCCGACAACACCATGGTTACGATCGCGCGGCTGTGTTTCGGACTGAACATGCTCACCACGCTTCCCCTTGAGGCCTTCGTCTGCCGCGAGGTCATGCTCAACTACTGGTTCCCGGGCGAGCCCTTCAACATGAATCTACACCTCATCTACAGCTCCGCGCTCGTCGTCTCCGCCATGGTGCTCAGCTTATACACGTGCGATCTGGGCATCGTCTTCGAGCTCGTCGGCGCCACGAGCGCCGCTGCACTGGCCTACATACTGCCGCCCCTTTGCTACATCAAGCTAAGCTCCCGCTCGTGGAGGACGTATGTCGCCATGGGCGTCGTGGCGTTCGGATGCATCGTCATGTTTGTCAGCGTGCTTCAGGCTGGGGCGCGGATGATTAAAGGTAAGCCACCACACAGTTCAGACATGACTACCTATGTGTATGCACAATACTAATGATTCTTCTAGGCGGAGGCGAACCCGCTAAATGCGCATAAGGATAGTCCGGCATAGATGTACTTGTAGCATTCAAAGCATCGGTTTTCTATACTTGTTCTTTGGCGTTTACAGCATTGGGATAAGACTACTTAGGTTTCTGGATTGAAACTCGATTCCCGGCAGCTATGTAATGGATAGTCCTGTATCTGTATTTGGGATAGAGGGGACTTGGAATAGAATGGAAACTCGATTTTCGAACTTGTTCACTAACTTGGTCTCCGCGATATGATATCCGCTTGTACGCTTGTTAATGCACATCTCTTCATTAATCAATACGCTATCTGTACTCTCCTAGGACTAGGCGGAAGTCCCCGGACTTGCATACAAAAGTGATATAACTCGATCTATCAAAGATTCTTTCAGCATATGAGTTATCTAGTGGCCCCCAATAATGATGATGGTGGTGGTGGGGAGCAGGACTAATGCGTCGAAGCGCATGATCGACGAAGGTGCCGTTGCATGGGGTTGGTAGGTTGATCTTCCTTGCATCGTCCTTACATACGCCGGTGGAGGGCGATGTGCTGACCGGTTTATGCGCGAGAGCCCTATCGGCTTATTCGTTTACCGGCTTGCTTATTTATGTCTTTGTTCGCTCGTGCCTCGGCCTATGGAAGTATGCGTAATATTACTGCAGCCCTTTGTAGGGCGCTTGGCAATGACATCGCTTATCTACCGCGCGGGCATTGGGGGTGGGTAAAGTAGGTGGTATATGTTTAGAGAGGAGATAAATGGTATATCTGATAGATAGTTGATGAATGTTTACTGGTATGTAGAGCAAGTATGCCTTAAGACTCGGATTCTGTGTTACCACCCATCTATTAGTATGAGCTGTAGGCAGTTGGTTTATTTATCCGTCTACCAGTCGTGCAAGTCGTTCAAGTTGTACAACATGAAACATGAGAAGCATAAATCGTGCATTGAGCACGGTATTAAATGGGCTTGGCGTTTCTTCGGATTATTTACCCGAGATCTCAGAGTCCTTACGGCATCGCAACCTCGTCTGATCTTTCGCCTCGATGGTGTTACCTAATAGGAATACGTCCACCTACCTAATTGCCTGCTTAATCTCACATCGTTGCGCATACGTGTATGATACGTATGGTAAGGTAGTATTTCGACTTATATAGGGTCCATGCATGCCATCGTCTAGGCAGTCCCTTCGTGCAGGAAACTAGAGAGCTAGCTAGGCAGGTAATAGATGATAGCCACACATACACCACGTGTGTGTGTGTGTGTGTTCTACGTAGGATAACGGCCACTTCCGATAGCCCCGAGGAGTCATGGGATGCCTAGATATCGTATCTAGGCCCGAATTTAGGGACGGGGAGAAAGCTCTGGATTTATCTACAGTTGTCTTGGGGTAAGCTAGCTGACACGGATAGCTAAGCCCAGCTGATATCCAGTATAGGCAGGCAGGTATGTGTAAGTAAGACACAGGATAAGACTAGGTAGAAAGGGCAAGACCATCCAGCCATGAAGGTGGCCAACGAACTAACGGGACGGCTGCATGCGCTGTTATAAACCACCATCATGTTGATGTTCCCTTGCTTTTGTCTAGCCGACTTCGTCTGGGCTTGGTTGGGGAATGCACATGGTAGGTAGGCCACATACTGCTTGCTCACCACCATACACAAACATTTAGGCACTCGCCGTTAGTTGCATCTGGCCCATCCAATACGATCTGGGGAAAGCGCGCATACATAGCTGTTGTATCACAAGACAGAAGTCGAACCAGTATGCGTGAACCCCGCTTCTGGATGGATGTATGGGGCGAGAGGGGGCAAGGTGGGTGTGCGTGTGTAAGGGAGGGAAGAGACGCAGCTAATCGAGATATATATAAGTGAGGTGAGAGGACGTGAATATCGTTTCTATCTGTCTATCTTATTGTTTCATCAGTCTATTGTAACAATATTCTAAAACACCATTATCATCAGTAAGTTACCTTCTGCTCTTGATACGTCTCCCTTAACATTCTTGCTATCCTCATACATCCCTTAATCCGGGAACGGATGTTAAGATAGGCATCATGGCTTGCGTATTTTGTTTCATCTTGATATCCCTGGCTGTGTGATGGTGGCAAGTCCTTTTGTGATGAATATTTAAGTGTCATGATAACGCCTTGTCTTCATTCCGAGCCGAACACATATCTTCTCATCAACCTTGGTCCCAGATTCAAACAAGTTGAAAGACTTTTGGCTAAGAATATAAAACAGACAAAACACCAGAGAACATCATCTCTCTCAAATCAACACAACTATGCATACCTCATCCTGCCCTAAGTGCGGTGTTGCCTTCAGCGGCGAGGGCAAGACCTGCGGCTCCTGCGGCGCTGTAAGTCTCCTCTCCCTCCTCTATTTTACACCTTCCGGGCATCATAATCATGAGTATATACGGAGATACTGGCCAGAATCAGGCATCAGGCTTTCCAGCAATCTGAAATACAAAATTCCGATGCCTGATTCCAACCAGTACCTCCGTATACCCGCGTATATGTTTCTATCATATAACGAGAAAGACCATAAGACTAACAACATATAACCTTCAGACCTGCCCTCGATAGATAGGTTCGCCCAGCCAAATCAGCGACAGTGTTTCCGGTGACCATGATGTGGGAATGTACCGGTATGAGGTCTTTCGGCTAGTTTCACTCTCGAGTCGGTCTTGGTAGTGTTGCCGTTAGCACTGTACGGATAATTACGAAGGAATTGTAACAAGTGAACACATGAAATTCCACAAATCTTCGCATTGCCCATCTGAACTTCTTCTTCTGCTTGCTTGATCGATTGATGTGTATTCAGGGTCACACGGGATGAGCTGGAACAAGGTAGTGCATTGAACAGATCAACAAGCAAGCATACAGACGACATGTAAACATCGATATATGACAGAGTATTCGGAAGAAAAGAACAAGACGTATCGTAGATTCGTAATCCTGTGTCGCAGCTAGCGATGGTATTAAAAGTATAAGAGTTTGCCTATCATTCGCTCAGCTGGTCAATCGCTCTCTGTTTATATATACAACCACAGTCTTACTCCAGGTATACACCTTGTTTAGCAATCAAGTGATTTTCAGTCGGCGTAGTCTCTCCTTTCTATATCAATTTCTATCCAGCTCGATGACTTTACAGATTCTTGGTGGATTACTAACTATTTACGCAAGTCCACGTGGACAATGGTCGTGAGGGAACCGGGCCGAGCTCAAGAATGACAATCAGAGTAATAGTAAGAAACATGTATGAAAAATCAAGACTAGGAACGAGAAGAGAAAAGCAAAGGTAGTAAAACGAGAAATAGAAGTATAACGAAATGGCCGGATGAATGAACCCGAACTTCTAACCAACTAAGATCGCAGACGGAACAACAAACTTTCGCAGCTGGTCTACGTAGTTTCCGATTCATGATATTTTGGTAATAGTAGCGTCTCTACAAAATGCAATACCTATACCCATTGAACAGGTGGTTCTGACTGCTCAACTCCTAGCAGGCCGGCTACGAGCAATTTCCTAAGATGATATCACTTTCAACACCGTAGATAGTGGTAACAATAATACCACCAAACCAGATCCTCTTGCGAGTAGTTTAATTCAACCTGAATTGGAGCCTACGGTAGCTTTGGTTCACACTGAAGCGAATGCATTGATCAAGAGACAATAGCCACATTAATGTACTCGCGAGTGGGATGAACCACGTCAAATGGTATTTCACTAGAATATCAAACCATGTGCATTATCGGACGATACTGGACGGAGAAGAACAGATAGAAAGAGTAACCCTAAGAACAATCAACCATCTCCGGCTGATCGAACATGGAACAATCGAGCAGTAAAAAGGAGAAAGATTTATGATATAGCCGTATTCTCTGGGGGCAGACTCGCCAGGCGGACACGCATGAACGCACGCGCACACGTACGCACGCACACACGCACAAACACACAGACATGCACGAGGCACACAGATCCCATCCCATACCGTTCTGCAATTCCCTTCCTCCCCCAAGCAGCAGGCTGTGTATATCCTCAGGTTTCTGTGTATCGAGCGCCCCTAGAACCACCGCCCGTGACTATTAGTCTTGTAGTTATAACTACAAGGTATGCGTAAGAGCCAACCTGAGTTGCACGCCTGCCGGCTAAGTAGAGGCGAGAGCAGACGGATCAAACCCGGGCCGGATACCATGACGCAAAACCGTTCCAACTCGTCCGTCCGTTTAGATCCTGATCATTGGAGTACGTTGCCTGCACGCAAGATTCAAAGACAATGCTGAACCAGGCTGGGATATCAAAGGTATCATGAGAGGTATTGAGAGTGATCTAGAGAAGCAAGCACTTCGAGTGCTTCTTCGGGCGGGAGCGCGAGAGGAGGGCGGCACGGGTGGCGTGCTCGAAGACCTCCCGGACGCCCTCGTTGGTCTTGGCTGAGCACTCCAGGTACTTGTAGGCACCAATCTTCTTGCGAATGTCTTCGCCCTAGACTCGAATGTTAGCTGCCTATCATTTCAACTAGGAACGGGCGGAACAAAGTAGTCCTTGGATATGTTGGGGGACAAAATGCAGCAGGGATCGAGCCCAAACCTTGGAATGTGGTAACTTACCTCCTCGGGAGAGACGGGCTTCTGGCTGGTCTTGCGGAGCTCTTCAATGGTCTTGGCGTCGTAGCGCAGATCCTTCTTGCAACCGACAAGAATAATAGGGAGACCCTGGCAGAAATGGAGGACCTCGGAAATCCACTATAAATTGGGCACGTGTCAGTAGTGGGATCCGTTGGGGCGGTGACGGCAACCATGGACGTGTAGTAGCGCGACTCACCTTCTCCTGCACGTTGTCCAGAGAATCGGGCGAATCGATAGCGAAGCAGATCAGGATAACGTGAGAGTCAGGGTACGACAGGGGTCGGAGACGGTCGTAGTCCTCCTGGCCAGCCGTATCCCATAGAGCCAACTCGACGTGCTTGCCATCAACCTCGACATCGGCGACGTAGTTCTCGAAGACAGTAGGGACATAAACCTAGAGATAAACAAGTCAGGGATTGTGTGACGAGCCTAAAGGATAACACAACGGTGTAGTATGAGGTGCGGATAGAGAGAGGCTACAGATTCCAAGGCGGCGGATATTGCGGCGGTAGCCTCGGGGACGAGGCAGCCGACTGAAAACACAGGCAGATGGATGAACGGGTGGACGAGGGAACAAGAGTCGAGCGGTGTTGTGTTGACACGACGCGAACCGCTAGTCTTGGCGTGGTATGGCATTGCAGCGAAGTGCAGCGGAAAAAGGATGACGATTACGATGACGATGACGGAGGCCTGCTCTTACCTCTGGGAATGTACCCTTGGAGAAGACACTGCGAGCACACGGTCAGCACAGGCGGACCAGATCGGGGCCGATATGAGCGACGAACATCAACAAACACGTTTTACCACAGGCACCGTCGCCCACGATTACAAGCTTTCGGCGGATCTCAGCCATGATGATTATCGACGGGTTGCAGTGAAGATGGTGGCAGCAGAATTAGGGGTAGCGGAAGACGAGCAGGCGGCTCTAGGGATGTAGGAGAGATGGCTGCAGGCGAAACGGTCGGCGAAGCGTGGTTTCTGGTGCAGGCGGATGCTGGATTCTCTGTCGCTGTCCGGTGATGGAGGAGAAGTAGAAATGGGGAAGATGGCGAGGTGGATGGAAGGAGAAGAAGGTTGTTGTTCAATTGAATGAATGAATGACCTGGAAAGGGTACAGCTAGAACGGCCTAGGCAGGCAGGAGAGGCTGGGTACGTCCCAACCCGGACAGATAACAGCGGTATGGCGGTACCTTGCCAGGTGCAGAACCAAGGTGCACCGATAGATACAGTGCCTTGCCTGCACACGTGTGGGTACTTCGGTCCCTAGGCCTGTAGGCTAGCACGCACTTGCCTGCTACAGTGCTGCCTTGCACTGTCGATCCAAAGAAAAAACAACTTGGAAGCAGCGGCCGGCCTGGTTAGATACCGAAGTCCTAGATAGGCCAGTCAAGCCACCAAGACCAGTGGCTCAGCATTTTAACTCCGCCACAATCTCGGCCCGGGGTCCGCCCAGCGGGATCGTCTGGATGCAGCCAGTTAAGGTTCTGTTTTCTAGTTTCTTCGTTCGCCGATATCCTACAATCCCCTGAGATTCTACGACCACCAGGCCTCCATTGCCATGGTATTTTGATACTATCATTACAGAAGCACATACGTATGCTTTGCGTCGGTGTTTTCCGAGTGCAAGAGCTCATCCGATACTTCAGCTGATCTGGGGTGGCTGTGAAGGCCCTGGGGCAGTTATACCCGTTGACGGGCTGGTGCTTGCGTCAACGTCTACATCGCATGAACTCCGTTAAGTATCAGAGACCCGAGGTCCTTGTAGTCCGTAATATATTTATGAATTGTAGAAATTAAATAATGGCATACGTAGATGAATTAGCATCTTGAAGAGCGAAATGGATACACGTTTTGACGCGTAGGTACAACGTCACACAACATATGAGTGCTTATAGCTTAACTGTGCAACACCAGTTCTCGGTTTAGACTTACATTTAATATTCCGACGAACGGAGACGGACTTCTTCATTCAAAGTAACTGAAATTATTATCAGAGGACTCCCTCTGTCTTGCGACAATTTCTCTTAATATGCTCACATCGCCCCAACTTATCGCATATCAATACGGACTTGCTACCGCTGTCTACTCATCTGGGTGGCTTACATCTACTGGGTTCCGGTAAAAAGTCTTTGTGCCACTTCACGAAAAGTACAATGAAATACTGACATGACATTATTGTTGTCTATTCAACTATGAGATGGAAAGATTATGTGGGGAGCGCATCGGTTTTTATTAGATGAAGATTGGTTAGGAACCTTGTCGACCCTAGCTTGAGTGTGTTGTTTGACGACACGGCTGGACCCGGAAACATGGGTTGGGCAAACACTTTTAAGTTCTATTTGGACGAATACTGGCATGTCATTGGAGCCGGATATCTGCAACCTTCAAGTCCGTGTACTGGGCAGAGAGCAACAAAAGAAGAACATAATGCCATACCTTCGTTGCGTGTCGTGTCCCGGTGTCAGGTATATCAGATTGAGAGACCCTTGAGGTCATTAGCGCTGATTCGTCGTTGGGACCCGAAATTTGAACAGTTTTCGGCTGTCACTGTGACCTGCCACAAGCCAAAGTGGCATTGATCCATAGACTTGCAGACGATTCAGTTTTGAGCCTGAACCTGTCCTTAGAGGGTCTGGTCCTGAGGGTTACCAAAGCTAACACGGCGTGTAATGCTCATCGCAACTGCAATGACTTCATAGGTTCCCAACTAGACCGGCTCCTTCTTCTCTGCTCACCAGACGTTCCTCGACGTACGAGCCAAGAACTGCATCCCATTTCTCGGCCAACACGCAGGCGAGGAGGTGCTTGCAGCAGGGCACGGCCCCACTGCCATCTTTCCCATCAGCGCCCAGCCCACCGAAGTCCCACGGTTCATTCGCATCTGACAATGCAGAATCTTCTTGGAATGGAAGTGTGGAGTGTATATGGTATCTGCTCATCGCGGGCTCGGACGTGAGTGAGGAAGTAAGAGGAGGGAGAGGAGGGAAGGCAGAGAATGCGAAGGCGGCGCAGCTGCAGTTCCAGCTGTCTAGACGGACAACGTAGACTTGCCCCCCTGACGAAATTGTCTGCTGTCGTCTGCGAGACTGTGGTTGGGCAGAGCAGATCAGATGGTATAGAATCTGTGATTGATTGTCGCCTTGTTTACCTAGTGCATCTTGGTTCTCTTGATATGATTTTGCTATGAGAACCGGGTCTGTTTGGATCTTTGTGACATGCTGCCTGAGGGCTACGCGGGTCACGAGTCTTCTGTCTAGAAGATCCAGAGCCGGGAGGAGCATAGATGGGTATAAAACGTGCAGAGTTGTGAGCACGGGACGATATGCTGCTGGTATGAGCTTAAGTGGATTACTGGTAGTTGATGGACTTGTGCCAGGAGGTTGGTCTAAGGATCTACGGGATGAGATGACGCTCGTCGCTGTGGTGCCATTGCTTGTTGTGGGTATGGAAGATAGACTTGAGATGAGAGAACTTATAAGGTGTCTAGGAGTAGGGAGTGCAGTCATAGTGTTTCACTGTATAGTCGAGATTCCTATCGTGAAATCCAAGCGCTTGCTTCGAGGTATGATCTTGGGATGGTTGGTAGGTACATATGTAGTTGGCTAATAAGATCTTCGTACTCCGTACTCCAAGAAGTAGTAGAAGACAGTGCGGTCAATCTTATGTACTATTTAAACACTGTATTTAGATCAGGCAGTTTAGGCCTATAGAACCTCGGTCCACTGCACTGCCTTCCGTCTCATCAGCGCTAGCAAGCCTAACGGCAGATACTTCGCATCAACAAGCTTCGGGCCATCCCAGCGCTCTTGAAGCTCGTCTTGATACAGCTGTAACACCCACTCAACCTGGAGCAGTTTCTCGTCGTTCAAAGTCCCTAGTTTCGCACGTCTGATTGCTTCCGTGGCGAAGTGTTCTAGCTTTGCTCCCTTTTGACTCGGGACCTTAAGTAGTCTGCTGTAGGCCCGGTTGAGAAGAAAGCTGGTGGATTCGCGATGGCGCGTGAACTCTTCGAAGCTGAAGAAGTCGTTGTTTGCGGCTGGTCCAAGCTCCGTCTCTAGGATCAACCGAGAAAATTCGAACCACAGGTCGTCCTGATATAAGATACGAAGACGGCTGAGACGGGCCTCGGGGCTGCCTAGCTTCCCATTTTGCCTGCGATACCGATCGTATAGTTCTTTTTCGTCATCCACTGTAATGAGCAAGTCAGTAACGTTTTCTAAAACTCAGCTCCAATAGCTACAAGGGTTACCGCGTGTGGCGTGTGTGGACCAGGTAATGTAGCTAAACTATCTTGTCCGGGGAAGCTGTGAGAATTCGAGCCGAGGTAGTGGACTTACAGTATTTGCGCATGATAGCCTCAGGCGATGATTCCTCGTCGTTTTGGAGCAATCGCTGCCGATAAGCTAGATACGGAACAAATGGATTATTCACGCCTAGTCCGCCCATCTTCTCTGGCAGGAAGATGAATGCGTCCGGTACGTCTGTGACACCGAAGCGTTCTTTAATTTTGGTCTTCAAGTACTCAACGATGCTGCCTTGGGTAGCGGGTGAGGGTTCTTCTCCCTCAGTCGGTCCTGAAGCAGCTTTGAAAAGAACCTCTTGAATACGCTGGTGTGTCTGTAGCACGCTGTCTACATGTTTCAGTCCAAAGCAGTATGCGGGCTCACCGAGGGTGTGGCTGAAAAACCGGCGGATGCAACTGTTCCACGTTTTCACCCAATCGAGGATATTATTGCAAGCTGCGAGCTGCTTCTGCAATTGAGCCACGTGGTTGTCGATTTGGTCTTTATCGAGCACCCACTCGCCGCTGTCTTGGTCCAAGAGAAGATGACCAATCCGAACAACGCCGTTGGGCAGCGTTGCCTCAACCTCAGCATCACGGCTCTTCTCGGGGTTCGTTAGGTAGACCGAACCAGTTTTGTCCATGTTGAATTCGACACCCATGACATCCGCGAACCGTTCCATTTCTTTCCATGCATCAGCGCATTTCGAAGGCTGACCACACAGAAACAAGTCGTCATGCAGGCGATACAGCAACATGCCTGTTGTCTTATTGACAGCGAAATCCATGACGAAGAGGATCATCTCCCCAATCAGTTTCTCTGGTGCGTGAGCCATGGGCACACCGCGTTTTCGAGTTCGTGGTTCTCCCGAAGGCGACCCCTCCGGTGTCCAGGTCATATTGAGGGGTGCTTGGAGTACTTTGCGGTAGAAAGAAACCAGTCTTTCGGAGAATCCCAGAAAGCGCATTACCGCGAAAATTGTCGTGTGCGAGAGGCCGGTAGCATACCATTGAAGATCCGATTGAATAACGGCAACCTCGCCGTACAAGGTGCGGTGCACTATTGCCTCAGTGGCTAATGTACGGAGTAGCATTTGCTTGATGTTGATATTCTCGAATTTTTGCTCGTCTTTCTGCTTCTTTTCATCTTTATCTTCGACTCCTCGGGCATCGCCATCATTGACATAGGCACGATCCTTGCCAATTGTTGTAACGGAGGTGGGAAGTAGTGACAAGAAGAAAGGCTCTCGGAACGAAGTCGAGCGAGTTTTGTCCAAGTTCCAGGTAGAGCCCAGCCTGTCGTTCTGGAAATACTCGTATCTCACACGATCAACGTTACGCATGGCAGTCCGGCCCCCACTCCAGTTCCATGGCCCTTCTTGATTGTTCAAAAACGCATTCAAGGCGCTCTTCAGTTCAACGCAGTTCTTAATACCAATGTAATGTATGAAGATACCTTGCAGAAAGTTAAATTGCGTCAGCGTTACTGTCTAATTTGCCTAAGCGTTAATGTGTAGGAGGAGATGGGTGAAAGGGCTTCCTGCTTTCACCTTTTTGGGATTAAAAACTCACTTTGCAGAACATCTTCATCTTGCCAGATGCGGACTTTGCCATTGAGCTGCGGACGTGGAAGAACTGGTATCCCTTGTTCACCAGCTTCCCAAGACCAGCTATCAAAATCGGCGAAACGCAGATTCAGAACGTCGGCGATCTCATCAAGAACTACTGGATTTTCGAGAAATTCTCGAAGAGCATCCTGCTTCTCATCACTGAGGAGGTCTTCAGCAAGCAGCCCATTCACACACCAGCGCAGGGTATCCCGGTCAAATGGCTCCTTCTCTTGCAGGAATAAGCGATACTCATGATTCTCAATAGTAGACCGCAAGGATTTTAGCGACTTTTCGGACTCGTCGCCACTGAAAAGCTCCCGCATGTATTCCTCGATCTTGGTTTCGCTCGTTTCTAGCTGTTCGAAGACAACTTTTTCGAATTTCTCGCAAAGTTCTTTGATACGGGTTTCTTGGCGATCGGCATCACTCTCCTCATTATCAAGAACCATGATATCATCCATTGGTGTTGATGAGTTCATCCATTCCAGCACAAGACGCGACCACAAGTAGCCTATGCTGAGCTTCCGACTCTGGACTTCTAATTTCGAGCGGAGCAGTGTCTCATACGACTCCAGCATATGAGGTGGGACTGAGGGATCATAACTAGATTGCTGAAGCCATAGATTGATATTCGAGATCCGAGCATCTCGTGCTTCTTTTGCCCCGCATAGTTCCTTTACTCCCCGCAATAGGTGAGTGATCCGTTTGCGAATATCATTCGTGTGCTCTCCGGCTGAAGACAGCACTTCATTCTTCCGAGATTCATATTTTTCACGCTGTTTCTCCAGTTCTCGGATTTTCGTCAGTGAGACTGACTGCATAGTCCGAGAGAGGACGGATGATGACTGTTGAGCCATTGTTGCTGCTGAAATGAGAGCGCACCTAATCAAATCGAAACTTGAAGAGAACCAATATTGCGCACCCAATTGATAAACAATACTCAAGTCTTAGCCGAATCTTAAATACGCCTTACCCTTGACTGGCCGCTTTGCTGCCTGTCGTTCAGCTGAACGCCACAACCGGGGTCGCGTGGCCCTCAAGCCTCTCACAACACGCTAGAACGAACAGAGACCACTACAAGAAGAATAGAACGGAATTTATTGCATACTACCCATGCAAAGCGCGCTGATGCCTGGTAATCCTTCGCCGGAATTGTTTTAACTTTCGGCTTATCGGTTTGCGAACCACAACATTCAACGAGATGGACACATGAGGCCCCTCATTATTACACATAGCAACATATGAATGAATCTTCACAATTGCTTACATATGATCAGTATGAATCTCGAAATCTATAGATTGAGTAAGAGCCTTGATCTTGGTGTTGACCATGTGCATCTTGCCTAACCTGAGTTACATACCGTTTTGTCAAGACCCCTCTTCTGCTGAGTGAACCAAGGGTCTTCGACCTATCGTGGCTTTCCTCCACTGTGACTGCAGCTGCAGCCGCGGTTGCGGCCCGCCTACGTTTCAGGCTGTGAGCCACCACAGAGCAAAAATAGATACTGGCTCGTGCGATTGTGTTATATCTCTGTGCTGATATCCAATAATTAACATCTACTCCGTAATTGGTATGTCGGTTAGCGTGGTGGTCCCAGGGCTGGAATACAGGTGCCCCTGTCACTAATTACTGGTTTCTGCCATGCTGTCGTGAAGCTCGACCGATGGCTTTGAGCAAAACAAGTCCCTCGTGAGAATGTAGGTGGCAATCACAACAGCATGACATTCGTCGTTTAGAATGACTATGACTTTAATTCCTAATATGCACGATCTCCAATACAGGCATTTTCCATAATACCAGCGGCACATGGCAGGCATCAGTGGTTTAGTGGTAAAATCCATCGTTGCCATCGATGGGCCCCGTGTTCGATTCACGGCTGATGCATAGTTTTTGCCAAATTTGCTGTCTTGCAATTTGTTTTATTTTCTTCGTCAATTGAACTTCAGCACTGAGCTACTGTTCTCAATCGCACCTCTTTTGCAGAACTATCGTAAAAAAACGGAAAATCTGTAACTATCTTTAATCCAGGGGTGAAAAGGCTTCAGTATTTTAGGCCGCGAGCAGCACGACAGGCTCGCCGTTACTGACGCCAACACATAGATTCCCATCCCCATCTGATGTATAAGATCCAGAGCCAAAAGTATTGTTCCACTGCCCGTTGGGGACTTGAGAGTTGAAACAGTGGTTCGAACTCGATCCGAGCCCGCTATTTGTTGTGAGAACGATGAGCTTACCCCCAGCCCTACTCCATGCGTACGCAGTGTCCGCAACATACAAATGAGACTGATCATCTGCGGAGAGTCCGCCGGCAGACTTTCTAGCAGCGGAGAGCCGAGATATGGCCTGGTACATGTCGGATCCTGTATTGAAGCCACTGCGCCAGAGGTCCTCGCGATTGGCAGGGTCCGCACCGCCAGCGTAGGCTTGCTCTGTACCGTAGTACACAATTGGGATGCCCCTCGTGAGAATAACGTACGCCAAGGCATTCTTGAGGAGAGAGACATTGTTCTTCGCATTCAGCCATCGTGGGTTGTCGTGGTTGTCTAAGAACGTGCCCAGTGCTGAAGGGTCGGGAAAGGCTGAGCTAATCTGGTTATGCATATCAACCATGGCCTGGCTGCTGCCCTTCTGCTGGTAGAAGTTGTTCATCGGGTAGTAGATAGGATAATTCAACAATCCCGACATTAAACCAGCGTATCCTGCAACGTATGACACACCGCCGTCAAATACTTCACCAATGGTGTAGACTCCTGCAGCAGACGAGAAGCCCGGCCAGAAGTCCTTGTTCACGTGCTTCACCGTATCGATGCGAACGCCATCGAATGAATATTCGCTCACAAGCCAACTAACCCAATCTTGGTAGAAAGATTGGATCTCAGAACTCTGAGTGTTCACGTCAGGGAGGCCCGAAATGCGGCAGTTTTCTATGCTAGTCTGGTTTGAGTAATCGATGTCACAAGCTGCATGATATGAGCTGTCTTGGTTCATCGGGTCTGGTTTGTCGTCTGAGATCGCGGCATTGCCCATGTGATTTGCGACCACGTCGACCATCATATATATTCCCTGTTCACGGAAGTTAGAAACCGAATACCAATGCGCTTGGCTGTCTTAAGACCTTTTGGTGGGCAGCATTGACTAAGCTCTTGAGATCATCGGCGGTACCGTAGTTCGGATTAATGCTATATAGGTCCTCTGCCCAATACCCGTGGTATCCGCCGTCGCTGTCTAGTTTCGATACCAGAATTTAGTATTTACGTAAGTTCTTATATACGTAAAAGCATACTTACTCGTCACTACGGGCGTGATCCATATCGCATCGAAGCCCATTCCAGAAATGTAGTCTAGCTTGGCCTCAAGGCCCTGGAATGTCCCTCCGCAGTAATTGCCGAGATTGCTACAGGCATCGACTCCCGTATCACCGCTGCTGCGAGCTATGCGGTCGGTCAACGCAAAGTATATGTTTCGAGACTTCCATGCTGCCGTATCTGCTGAAATAGCAGGTCGGACAAGTTGAAAAGTGATTAAAAGCGAAGAAACCGACAGACGCATATCTTCGATCAAAAACAGGCGATTATTCAAAACTAGATAAGAAATGATCGAGAATATTATGAGTTTCGAGATGGCGACAATGATGAAGCGTACTATCGCACTTATACGGTACGGTTGACCATCATCAGAAGCCGGATGGGCAGCCAGTGCCTCGGCCGATCGAGCTCCCTTATGAAGCGGCCGGAGGCTACCCACCGGCAGTATGTCGGCTGGACTGTTCGGTCGCCAACCGGTTGGGTTTGGGCGACTAGGTCGGTGCTGGAGAGTGATAGGCATAGGAGAGGCGCCGACGTCAAGTCCGCCCTACCCCACCCCGATGCATCGCAATACCGTTACCACCTGCGATATCCCGTTCAATCGACCCTGGAGGCTAAGCTTGGTAAAGCTAGGGGTGTGGGAATCCCATGGGGATCGCTGTAGCTGAACTCTATATGGAAATATAGCCGGGCGGTCCGATTCGGTGCGGTTGGCAGCATTTCAAGATCTTGTGACTTGGAGGTCTGCCTATGAAGTCGTGGCTGCATCTTGATCGAGGTAAGATCGACAATATGATCGACTTGTTGTTTCAGCTACCTAATAAGGTTATTTTAGCCATGCTAGGCCGAAACAGCATTGACAAGATACGAAGTACTGTCCCCAGGATTATCCATGCAACACTGAATCAGTTATCAAGGTGTCTGGTTGATTGTTTAGACATACCACTCAGTACAGCTTTGAAGTGTTTAGAATGGAATAATGGAAGTATGACATTTTAGAGGTAATTACTGTACGAAGTATTAGCGCACTGTCGCAGTCACAGCCATAGTACTTTAGCCACATGGCATAATTACTGCTTACATAAGCATCATCATGCAGTGTCAAGACTCAAGTACGCATTGTTCAAGTTTTCAGTTAGAGTTGGGTGTCAATGTACACAAAATTATTCACCTATCTTATAACGAGCATAATAGAAATGCTGCTATTATCAACATCTGTAAAAGAGAGGATGAAAGTATTCGTGGTATGTAGCCATCACGATCAGGTAGAACAATCCGTTATCTTATTGTCACGGTACGTACCTAGCCTAGGTATATAAGGGAGTGCAGACGGGCAAGCGTCCGACTTGACGACGTTCTACTTTTGGTAGGTATCGGTATAGTGTTGCACTTCTGTTCTGTCACACTCATCTCTAGCATTTGATACGAACACTTGAACTTCTTCGACAACTGCCACTTTGCTGAAATTTGATATCGATTAATGAGCGTGATGGACGTAAGATGCCTCTTAGTCTAGACTCCGCTTAGATTTCTTGGGCTAGCCACTAAATTTTTTCTCCCCATGAGCCACGTGTGTTTCTACCATCATTTCTTCTGAGCGCGGCAAGATTTACAATCCTCTGGTGAACTGACCATTTCATGGCCAAGGGCGGGGCATGACGCGCCGCTTCCGTTACAATCCTTATCTGAAGTTGTGGTGTAGAAAGTGTCTCCTACGAGATGTGTGCAACGGTAGCGGGTGAATGTTTTACGGCACATGATCAAATGTGAGTCCAGGTTGAAAGCGGTGGGATATAGGGTGTACGGCGATAAGATGGTCGACGGAGACTGCTAAAGCCGAAATTTCTAATCTAAATTGTCAGTCAGTATGTAGTCCGCAAGATTGATGGGTTGATGGCGCACGTATATCGCTCAAGACTGGCTGTTCACGGTGAAACTGCGCAAGTTCCTTGATATCTAGTTGTTGATAGGAAAAGTATAGTTCAAGGTCAAGAGTTTAGATGTATGAGAGAAGGAAGACGTTGACTTTTATATTACTTCCGGCCAATGTCCGGTGCATTGTATTGTTCCACCCCGGGAAAGACGAAGGGTATCACAGCGCTGAATCAATGACTTGGTTTCTGTAGCACCCCAAGCACACACATCCAAGTCACTACTTCTCTTGCTTTCGCACTCACACGGATCGTATGGGGCGCTGTGCCTGGAGCAGTTCTCTCTAGTGTTACTCTATACACCAGTAGTATAATCGCTTAAGCAAGGGCGAGCCTAAAACGCAAAGTGTGACGCGGAGAGTCGTTCCTGAAGGTTCGTTTCAATAGTTTCATAGGAGCAATCACACTGACGCGGCCATTTCTCATAGGTGTGGGCGCACGAAGATCCTGAAGTACAGTACCATCGTGCTCGGAGATTTTCTAGATAGTGCCGGCCCCCAAGAAGGGAGATAAGTTGCCTTACGCCCCCCACGACGAAAAGGGCATGTGTTCCGTAGTTACATGGCTTTTCGAGATACTCAGAAGCATTTAGAAGATTTCCTTGCATCTATATGCAACCGTGTTAGCTCCTGTGCTGGAAGGATAGTGAGAATGGAGAGAACTCGGGCGACGCAGTAGGTGATACGAAGAATTTGGCCGATGTGGGAGGATCACACCGACCAATGCTATCATCGGTTCAGTGGCCTGTGCGACTACACCTGTCTCATGTTGTATCCAACGGCGCGAGAGATCGTCTAAATGGCTGACTAATTATACGCTACCTCTATTGTAGAGGCTCAATACACAGTTTATTAGCTGAGCTATAGCAGAAGAGAAAGATGACCCTGCGACGGTGATCCGACTACTCCGTGCGGGTAATGCTTCCGATATTTCTGTTCATGCGGATGAACGAATCTAGGGGTGGGCCTTGGTTATTGGGATATAAATAAATAGGGGGTCTCATCTATCGCCTTCGTTATCACAATAACGTTCTATTGTGCCATTTGCCGCCGTCACCGCCTGTTACCATTGAGCCCTTGTGTAAGCTATTGTCACTAAATACAAGGGTTTCATCCTTACTTACATGATTACGAAAGTGCTGACTAGAATTGACTGGTATTCTTGGCAATATTACATAGTGCTAGTCATACCAGTCAATTCTGGCCATGATACTCTTTTTTGCGCAGAAATCCTTTTAGACACAACATTTCTAAATGTGAAATATTTGATGTTGAATACACGATGTTCTTACACTAGGCAATGAAATTCTACAGATGTGGGAATTTATACTTCAACAAATCATCGAGGCATATGATCACATCATGCGCCCGGACTTTTTTCAAGGCAAACAAAGCGCAATGAACCCCGCACTGCCCGATGCAGTCGAGTATATACTTAAGGTAGGCCCGGTAGGGTAAGAATCCTTCGAAAGGTCAGGCTGAGGCCTATATCAGGCAGAATAAGAAGTTAATGCTACACTACTTATGCAGTGATCATTTTCTTGCTCGTTTAGAGACTGTGATAAGCCTATACCTACCTAGGTAACCAACGATTCCTTACTGAGAGGCTCTTCCTCCCTACTGTTTAGTCCTCCCACCACCTAACATTCGAGTTACCTGTGCTCGAAAGAACATTAGAGACTTATTAGCTGCCCAACCGTGGTCCAAATTAAGATTTCGCGCAGTCAAATTTGTCTGCTTGGTGGCCGATTATCTGGAAGTGAGACTAGGAGAGTCTCCGAGGATAGTCTGTTTTTGACCCTCATCAATCTGTCTCCCACGTCATCACTTTCACATGGATCATCTCGATTGGTACGAATCCTCGACCACCAACCGGGTTAGAGTGCCTTACGTATGCGGCAATGAACCTCTTTGTAGCAGCCATGAATTCTATGATTTTCCTCGGAGACAGGGTTGGAAGTTAGATTAATCGGAGTCTCTTGCTCAGCTCGCAGCGAGAGCACAAGCTTGGCTGTTCTTCGGACTCCTTGCTGTCGCGGGAGTTCAACCCGACGCTTGTATCAATTCTGATACAGTGGATAATCTATTCAACACGGAGACGCTTCCAGATCATTTAAACTTCGCCAGACACACTACAGAGCATAGAGATCTCCTCCTTTCCCAGCTCATACCGGCTCTTTTCAAAATTGAGGACGTGATGCTGGAAGAGTTGATACCCCTTGTCAAAGACTATGAAGCTTCGGAGTCACTTGATTTGTGGAACTCGGGCCCGTATGCGATATTATTCAGCATCGATACTCTTTTGGACAGTATTAAAGATTCTCTGGCTAGAATTTCCCAACAATCTATAATCCCCGAACAGCCTCGAGTGTTTGAACGGTTTACAATATCTGAAGAACCCAGCATCCCCGAAGAATTCAACAGGTTCAGCGGGACCAACATTTCCATCGCCCTCGGAAACTTGCGGTTGGGATCCTTTTTCCCAGAACTAACAGAGGGTGTGGCCCGAAGTATGGCTCGGACCGGTAGATGTGGTAGTCTTGTGCATCGCCTCGGCTTCACCTCCACTAAACTTTATCATCTCATGTCGTTACCTAGTGGCCAGGGCATAAAGGACCATTCGCTTTGCGGCAAGACATCTTGCGATTACTTGAACGTTGATCGAATGACATACCAGCCACAGCACACTAGCGACTGTATAATGTGTGATGAACTCTGCATTATCGAATCAGAACTAGCAAGCCTTATCCAGAAAGACGAAGTGCCCATTATAAAAAGTACCATGAATCCCAATGGCAATGTTATCATTTCCGTCGAGAAAATGACCAAAGGCGTTGAGTATATAGCTATCTCGCATGTCTGGGCAGGTGGACTGGGAAACTTCACGGGAAACCAACTGCCGCAGTGCCAGCTGCAGGCTATCCATGAAGAAGTTGGCCACACAATGGTTTCCAGGTTTAACAGGGTGCTTCCTAACTGCCCAGTTGTGAGATCGTGATATCCCAGTATTCTAAAACCACAAAGACCCGGGCCTTCGGGGTGGCTCTCATCGTCACCTACACCATCAACTTTCCGCTACTGGATTGATACCCTCTGCGTACCTAATAACTATCCTAACGAGAGAAGGAGCGCAATAAATTCAATGGGGAGAGTCTATGCCGGGGCTGCCGCGGTCCAAGTCTTTGATCCGGGCTTGAGAAACGTGAGATATGATCAACTGGGGGCTACTCAAGCAAGAATACTCATTGAAGCATCCTCTTGGATGTCCCGCAGTTGGACACTTCAGGAAGCTGCACTTGCCAACGAGATATATGTCAAGTTTGCAGAATGCAGCCTACGCTTTGAGCACGAGCATCTCGGCATAGATACTACGCTCCGATCCCTTCCAAATCAAGAATCAGACCTGGAGCGACTTAACTGGACTTAACTGGCTTTCGTCTAAGCGCACGAAGAGAGGGTGTGAAGGCAGCAATCCTTTGCCTTACACGCCAACTTCAGATTTCGTCAATGCTTGGAACCTTCTTGCCAATAGGACAACATCTCATCCAGAGGACGTACCGGCCATACTAGCCGCTCTCATCCACAAAAGTGCCGGCGAAATCCTTTCGATCGACCCACTCTATCGTACATGGGCGCTTTTGAACTCTATGAGTTCCATGCCACTGGATATTCTTTGTGTCGAGCAAGATTCCCAACTTCAGCAATGGGCACCCAGGCTCCCAGGTTCGAGCAAACCAGTGCCGGCGCTGGATACAAACTCTGGTATTCTTGGGCGTGTCGCTAGTGGCTTTCTCTTTGATCCCGCCCAAACATCTGCCCATGTGTTGATATGCCCGAAGGGCCTCTCAGTATTATCGGGTGGCTCTTTTCTTCTCCGCGACGTCCACATTCGCCGATCTTTTCTGGTTTATCTCCCCGCACCATACGACACATGCTCCAAAGCCAAACTCGACTATGCTGAAGTTGAGGGCTCCCACCTTATCATTATGCTGCGAAAAAAAATATCCGGGTCTTCCTCGAGACGTGGGATCTTGTGCAAGATTCAGGGGCAGACCGGCGACACGCTACGAGTGCAGCTCCTGAACAAAACAATCACTTGGCGCCGTCTCAATGATCAAGAGCAGCTTCCCATCCATGAGAACCTCGATTGTCTGTCCGCAGATCCGTCCGGCAGTACCTTGATCAAAATGGGTAGGTCAATGTGATTTTGATGCATCGTTAGAGAGACGCTAACGAAAGACGGTCAGATACTGGACACTGGCCGTCTCTCAGATGGTCAAGGTTCGACGCTTATCCTTACAGGCATCTCCAAGCGCACATGTCGAGGGGATTTAATTTGCTTCGCATTGCTTATGCAGGTTTTAGCGCGATAGCATCTATACTTTGCATAATTTTCCTTTTGGTAGAGATTCTTTGCCGCGTAAAGTTACCGCTCTCCCTTGTCGCAGTGGCATCCTTTCCCATCCGGGCCTACCTCGACGTCTTGTACTTCACCCACCTTCGTATCACAGTTGACTGGCGGTCTCGCTACTATTGGTCTTTGAGTTTCTGGGATGCACCTAAATCTAAAACAATACTCTCACAAATGCCATTCTCTATCCCTTTGTACATGATCGTTGTCGATCTCACAATCATAGCGATAGTTCCTGCTCTATTTGTGGCACTGCCTCGAGGTTTGCGCCTTTTTGCTATTGGTGTTCCCGTTTTGATGGACTTAGGGTACCTTTGTCGGGTATCGATGCAAGTTTTCTTTCAGTTTCAATGGCTTTTGACCACTCTGGAATATCGGCGCGGAAACCGTCTGCATCGAACGCCGTCCACATTGATGCTGGAATTTCTATCTTCCTCATTACACATTAACCTTGCCCCTGCCCTTTATTCATTTACTCTAGGCCTTATAGCGTGGCTTTTCCTAGGCTTACTATTGGTATTCATTGATTTCCTGAAAGGTGATCAGCTCCGTAGTTTTGAGCGAGCGGGATTCATTGTATTGATCGTTTTGATCATCATTCCAGTCATCCTTACTGGGGCATCGTTGTCCTTGTACCTGCTCTCCAGGATTCTGCAAGACATGGCCCGGCAGGCTATCCTGATATTTGGGAGGAATGGATCAATAAGCCAGAGGAGACGCGATGATCACCTTGGTGTCGACATAATACTAAGGTGGAGGGGAGTAGCTGAGGTTCGTCTCGACACAGTGTGGCTGGTAGCAGGTATGCTTATAGTTGATACGAGCGTTATATTCATTGGACTATTAGTTTGGTCCATAAAGAAACTACATTAGTTTAATATTTAATAATTCATATATTATATTAATATAAATATTTTTGTAATTTTTTTAATTTTTAGTAAAAACTTTAAACAAAAATACTAATCTTAAAATTATTAATGATATAGTACAATGTATGTCATAGTAGGGAGAAAGGCTGTAATTTCGTTAATTGTTATTGTAATACTTGTACAAACATAGTAACCTATTTCAGCCAGAATCAAATTCCTTGCAACTATCATGTACAAGTATAAAGACAAGGCAAAGTCGCCTACATGAAGCTGTACAAACTAAGCTCGTAGTGATGCCACATAGCTCTCAAAATTGTCTGATCTGGCTGCGGCCAAGTCGAGATTGAATGTTCCATGCTCCGAGTGGATGCTCAAGTAAGTGTAATTGTCAGCTGGGTCGCCGACAGGATATGGCGAAGCAGCCCAGGCGAGGTTGATAGACGGAGAATTGGGATCAAGCACTGTCACCGAGCCACCATCATGAACCCAGGACGAGCAGCCTTGGCAGAGTGCAGTCAAGGTCCAGTGCGTCTCATTCGTCTCTGAACCTTTCAAGACGGTCCATGTCGCTCCTTCATATGCTTCAGGGACCTCGTGAACACTTGGGGGCACGATTAGTCTATACTCGTAGTCAAAGTAGAATTGTGTTCCTTACGGTGCCCAACGAGAGGAGATGACCGATGAGTTTCCATTTGCCCATCCAATAGCGAGCGTGTTGTTAATCATGTGGCCACCAAAAGCTATCCCAGCCCATTGTGCTGTCGTTGGCGCCACTATCTGAAGTAGGAGATCGAATGGGCTAGCGGTCACGTTGGGGAGGGCAAGCCTATAGGAGATGCCTGCGATACCAACCGTGCTGCTGGAGTAGCATACCTCCGATGACGGGTCGCAATACAGCACGGATGGTGTTGCCGGGGCCGAGAGAGCGGTCCCGGTAAGAGCCAGGATGGCCGAGGTAACACGAAGTAAACCCATAACGAGACAGATACAAGCGTAAAATCAAAAAGGGCGTACCACGAGTGCAAGAATGTTCTCTTCGTTGACAAGCCGCCGTTTATAAGTTCAATTCGGATCGTCCTTGATCCGAAAAGCTTGATACGCTCGACTACTACACGGAGGGTCGAGGCTTTTACCCGCCGCGGCCTTACGATTCCATGTCGTCGAGGCAATTGTCTGCCAGCCACCTGCTCGGCAGAGACAAATGATAAATCTCGCCCACGTCTTGGTAATTGGATGTTGATGATAGGCTGCTGACCACTCCCCGTTTGTCGGTATATTAACACGCGACTTTCGGCAAATTCGCCTTGCCAGCTGGACGTGGCTCTGCCAAGCTCATGTAAAGCGGCTGAAGTCAACGTTGACGCGGGGTGCAGGCACTAAACGTTGGCGATGTACACTGCACAATATCACACATGCCGTATACATGTCGAGCACGGACTCTGGTGATCATGTTCCTTTCTGCCCCTAGATCTTGGATCTGGGTAGTATGGCTGATGTAGTACTTACTTTGGGAGGATTCCTGCAACCTAGTACTATGGGGATAAAATTTATATCTGCTCGGAGGATGGTCTCCGGAAAGTCCTGTCAATTGGTCGGCAGTGTTCATAGTTTATATCTCACTTGATTTCATGATAAAATGATATTGAGTAGATTGCGTCTCATTCCAGATTAACAGCGCTTATGATTGTGAGTTATTAGATGACGATGTATGATGAACCATCCGCCAGGCGCGTGTTTAGAGTGCTCGCTTGTTGCACTAATAAACGCAGGTTAAGCGCGTTTGGAGCGCCTGGACCGTTTCCAGACTGCCGGCTGGGTCAGATAGAGTGCCTTTCTTAACCGAGCCAGCGGGTGCCGGTTTGGGCTATGGGTATGCTGGACGTCATGAGATTGAGTTGTGTGGATCTGAGCAGGAATCTGGGGTGAGATTAATTTGGATGTATTCCGTACCTCGCCTTAGGTAATGACGTTTGGCGTGGAGTGGAGCCCACCTGCTCGTGCCACCAGTCTCACCTGGACATACCACGACTAACCCAATTCTGCTAGACCCGACCATACCACCAGATTTTAGTGCGAAACTCGAGTAGGGTGGAATACTTGAAGTACCTCTATGTCGCGCCCTGTTTTCAACGCTGCACACGATCGCACTTATGTTAAGTTATTACAGCTGCGCACCAAATTTACTAGTGAACATGGAATACTTCAACATGAAAATCAATGCAGCAGTGCCATTCACAGCATGGTTGAATGCATTCGCAAAACGTATTGAAATTACATAGTGGGAAGGAAAAGGAGAGACGGAGCCGCGAAGCTCATTCTGTTGCCAGGTCAGGTGACCAATTAGCTCGCCCACTAAAACGCCACCACAGCCACGACCTAGCCACAGCCCCCCAGGTGCCCATTGCCCACCTGCAGCCGCTGCCCGTTATAACAATAGTTATCAGATAATGCTCTTCGATTCCGTATTTCTTAGTAAATTCAATAGGAACTTGTAATTATATTACATTATATTGCATGTTTGCGTGAATGTTGCGCAATAGCAGGAGCTGTGGCTGGCCTGTGGCTGTGGTGGCTCTTTTGAGTGGGTCGCGTACTAATCACATGACCTAGCAATGGATAGGTGCGGCAGCCACTTACCTAGACAGCTTCGCGGCTCCGTCTCTTCATTTCCTTTCCACCATAGAATTTCAATACGTTTTTAGAACGCGTTTGACCGCGCAACAAATCGCGCTATAAATCGCGCTGCCGTATTGATTTTCATGTTGTTATATTCTATGTTGCCTAGTAAATTGAGTACGGAACTGTAATAACCTAACATAGCTGCGATCGTGCAACTACGGTCGCGTTTTTTGATCAAAACAAGATACCTTATGCAGGCTGCGACATTGGGGTACTTCCAATATTTCACCCTGCCCGAGTTTTGCACTAAAATTTGGTGGTTTGGTCGGGTCTAGCAGAATCGGGCTAGTCATGGTATGTCCAGGTGAGACTCATGGCACGAGCAGGTGGGCTCGTGGAGTGGGGAAGAGAGATGGTGGTTCGCTGGCCCAAGCTTCCGCCCTAGCTCCCGGACCAAGATTTAAGTGGGTACCTTGCCAAGACTAATGCCGGTTCCATCGCGGGGCATCTGAGCTACATATGTCAACAACACCACGCCTCCCTATTGTCACTGTATTCCATCAATCTCTCGATAATTGCGCTCACCAAAGTTTTCCGCACCACCCAATTGTACCGGATTGAGGCGTAGCATCATGGCACCGGGGCAGAAGACGTACCCACGGGCGACAGTCAAAAAGATTGTCAAAGCCCATTCGAAGTGCAACGTCAGCAAGAATGTCGATGTCATGGTGAGTTCAGATTTCGTGTGCATCTTTGACGCGTCTAACCAACCATTTTCTGTGTAGATCTATCTTGACTACGTTCTATTTATGCAGACGTGCGATTGAACCCGAGTTTTTTCTTCGAAAATCCCGCCAATTTCTAACAATGGTGATAGACTCGTCAAAGAGGCTGCGATCGATTCTAAACAGGCGGGCGAGCGTAACATTACTGCCAAGAGTATCAGAAAAATGACGCCCGTATGTTCGATCCCGGACTCTTGAAGTCGGCTATCTCCCTCGCAATTGGATTCCTGACAAGGGTAACAGGATACTCTGGCTAAGTTCAAGGGATGAAATATCTGGATGCGTCGAGTGTTCCACAGTGACGATGTCAAACAACCCATGCCAACTCTCGATTTGGCCCGCCGAACACAATCGATCTTTTCATGAGAAGATTTTGCGAGCCCCTTCCCGTTCTGCACGACATCAATGCGGATGTATAGATACTATATACACCTTCGGAAGAGCTGTATCGGCATTGCCTTATTGATTGATGCACCCAGTCAATCTGTGGTGGCCCTCTGAGAAAATGATGGGTACAGCGTGAAGAGATAGAAGAGACATCGTGTTGGCCAGAAACCAAGGAGATATTCCAGCTACTCTGATGCTTGAGTGCGGATGCCACGTTGGACAGCCAGGGTCGGGCCGTGGGACTGTGATGAGATGGGACGAGTTGGAGATGAGCAGCGACGCTGTTTGTGTGAGATGCAAGGCCACTGCGAATGCCCACAGTCCGGCTCTAGATTGGGGATTACATCCAAGACCTCTAAACTAGGAACCATGAATAAAGCGCCAAAGTTCGTACTTTGTGCTAAGCGTTGCTGTTTGTCTAGCTGCGACCCGCAAATATGTATGAATGATCTGCCTGTCATGTCTGCTCCGGAATTCGCTGGGATTCTCTGAGGTTCTGGTCTACTGGTCTGGATACGACGTAGGTTCCATCCATCGCTAATTGGCTCGCGGACAGCAGGTAAGTATCTACCTAGTTGTACCCAGTCTATTTCCTTCCTGCATGTGCGCATGCATGTGAGCATGTAATAGTGCGCAGCCCAAGTGTCTGTAGGCAACTACCTACCCAAGCTCCATGTAGGTAGCAGGAACAACTTACAGGGATATGTTGCCTTGAGCCTACAGCGTTAACATGCGGGCCGCTACGCTATTTAGCGGTACATACGAAGTACATACAGTACTGTACTTTGCTGGACCTAGCATACCTAATGCTAAGCACGGGTACCTAGGCTGTAGGTGCTGAGGCTCCAGAGCTAAAAAGCAATCTTGAACAAGGTTAAAAAATCCATTTTCGTTCTTCGCACAGATCATCACTCCTGTGCACCACAGCTACACTAACCTTGCCTATTTTTCTGACCACCTACTTCGTACATCTACTTCTACACCACGATCACATCGACTTCTACCGTATCCTAAGACACCATATCTTAACCCTCACTTCTTCTCTTAGACCGCACCTGACCCTTGTTTTTTGCTCGCTGAATTCGAAGAGTCGTACTAAGTAACCCTGCCTTGCCGCTGCTGCACGCTCTGCTTCCCCGCTGTGAATTGCCCCGGGTCACGCGAACGCCGGCCACTTGTCTAATCGCCGGTACGGAAGAATACTGCGCACCGATATTGTTTCTACTACCGAACTCCGTCCAAGCCCACGGCGACGCAGACCCCGAACGGACCTATCTCGCCGACACCTACACTCCTACTGCGCTGCAGCCCCACGCGAGCTATACATCCTATAAGGCTACCTTATCTATGACTACGATGCCCTCGCCAGCTGTACAGAACCCTCCTGTCTCGGCCGAGTCCAAGTCTGCCAAGAAGAAGAAGGCCAAGGCCGAGCGCACCGACTCGCCGGCTCCGTCCTCTGCCTCGCACGCTCCCGAGAATCCTGTCTCGGTTTCTGGCGTCGAGGGCGCAGATGACAGCTCGGAGAGTCCTTACATCCGAGAGCTGCAGAAGTACGGCCTCCCTTCTCCGTTTGATAGCCTTGATTGCATTGATTTGCCTTTTCTTTTTATCTTTTTCTGTCCTGTCATGTGGCTGTATCTAACTTGAAAGCTAGGAATATTCGCAATATCAACAAAAAGATTGTAAGCTACTACTACCCCTCACCTTCATTATTTCACAGCTCGATCATTCTTGTCTCCTCACATCTGGCATCAACACCATACTGGCCTAGACATCGCTAATAGGCATATTTTAGGTCAATGCCTCCAAGACAGATGCCATCGTCGATCAGCACAAGGGCAAGACGCTCGAAGAGCTTGTCGAAGCCAAGATCATCAACGCTGACCAGCAAGCTCAACGTCTGAAGAAACCACACCTCGAGGCCCAGTTGGCCCAGTATGAAGACCAACTCGCCCAGTACAAGAAGGTGGACGAAGACTACCGGTCCCGCTCCACCCTTGACAAGGCTGCCCTCGAGAAGACATTGACCGAAAAATACGAGAAAGAAAAGGCCGACGCCATCAGCCAGGCCACCGAGAATGCCGCAGCCAATATCAAGCAGGCCGTCCATGACAGTCTCTTGACTCTGTCTCAGTTCCTTCGCCTCGCTGCCGCGCGAAGATCTGAGGATGCTGATGCCGGTCTTGACGAGAACATGGCTCTGGAGGGCGTTCTCCTCAACGTCTATTCCGGTGATGAACAGGCTGTGTCCACCATGCTGAAGCTTATCGAAGGCTCATCCGAACCAACCCGCAGTGTCTCCGGCGATGAGCTTCAAACTACTTGTATGTTATCTGACGATTAGCGCCGTCCTTGGTCAAATAGACTGACCATCACATAGTTGGCCAAGTCAAATCGGCTGCCGCGGCTTATGTGGCCCCTTATGCTGCCGTCGAGACTGCGCCAGAGACATCGGAGCCTATCGCTGAACTCACCGCCGTTGTCGAGACCGACCCGACCGTCGCCCACGCCGGCTTGACTGAGATTGACTCTACCGGAGCCACGGCGCCACTGACGAACGGCCATACCGAGTCTGGACCTGAGTCTAATGTTCCTCATAATGCTGACGTCGCGGATAGCGCCGCCAATGCCGCTGCGGGGGCCGATTGGGATGCTAACAACGCAACGATGAGCTCCTCGATCACGCAAGAAGGTTGGGTGGAAGTTCCCCGTGACCCTACCGAAACGGAAAACGGCTTGACTGCCACCCCTGCGGCCGCAGGCAACGTGCAGTCCTGGGCTGATGATCAGCCCGAGAGTCCTCCTGAGGTAAGTTGAGATCCGACCCAACCAAACCCAGATCGGCCGTGCTCATGCCCTTACTCTTGTCATCTTACTCACTGATGTTCGTAGCAGACGCCGGCACCGGCCGAGGCTAACGATGGCTTTCATCAGGTCCAACGCAATCGGCCTCGCGGCAACGACCGTGAAGGCGGTTGGGGTGGACGGGGTCGAGGCTACCGCGGTCACCGTGGCGGCTTTCACGAAGGGCAAGGCCGTGGCCGGGGTCGGGGACGTGGTCGCGGGAACAACGCAACTAGGGGTCGGCCGCGCACCGAGGAGTCCTAGGAAAACCAACGCCGCGTGAAGGCTCGCCGAGCGCCCATCGATTTGTCCCCAAAGTCTCACGGTCGCCAACGGCTGTAGTAATGATCATCCTGATGGGTCACTATCCCCTTGATTCCACTGTATTGCTGTACACTAGATTTTTTCTTTGCTGCATGATGCCATCGCCGGCATGAGATGGCACGTAAGGAAAAGCATTGGTGCGTATAACACGCTTGATTGTGTCGGGCCAGCCTTTGTTTTAGGAGCACGAAAAGGTCGGGCATTCCCACTGGCGTCAAGTGTTCCACGATTTTCAGGTGGAGAAATGATCCTGTTTGCCTGTACAATTAGTCCGATCGAGTCTAGGGACGGATGTGTTCCGCTTAATAGATCGGATTGTCAGTGAGACGAGCTCTACGAAGTATAGTGAGTCTATAGCGATTAGATTGTGACTCGCCGCATAGTGTCATGGTCATGCTGGGATGAGTGTGTCTGTGTAATCCCCTTTTCATCGATGTAGGCGTAGCAGAACAAACACAGAAATTGGAGTAAGGGGGTATAAGGGGCTACCTATGTCAGTGTCCAGTATCATGGCGTCATACCAAACAAACAGGCGCATTCTCTTGATCGCTTCTTTACAAAACATCTGGAATAGCTGTCTAATGAAATGAAGGTATTCGAGCAATTAGTATCTTGTCAAAACGTAGACTCTCGTAAGCATTTACGAGTACCTCTTTTCTCTTCTGTAGGTAAAAAATAAGAGAAGAGAGGAGTATGGTCCAGCAGATTTGAACCGCAGACGTCCTCGGTCCTTGTTCTAAGGAGGGAAAAAACGAAGACGAGCAAAAGCGAAGACCACTGGGGCATAGGCACCAGTGGTAGAATCCCGAGGTTTCAGCTACTTCGCTGGGATGTAGGTAGGGTATTAGGGTATATGTCCATTCCTTTGAAGGGGGTGAGCAAGGATGTACCAGGACATGTACCTTCTGGCCTACTGGTAAAAAAATAGTGAAAATTTGAGCGTGGTCTGGGGGATTTGAACTGCAGACGTTGAGCGTCCTTCTTCCCAGGACGGGGAAAAATGAAGAGAAGTGCAAAAGCGAAGTTGTACCCGTTAGGGCACAGGGGCCAGGTGAGACTGGGTCTCTGTCCGTGGGGTTTCAGCTACTTCGCTGGGAGGTAGGTAAGGTATTTGGGTATATGTCCATTCTTCTGAGAGAGGGTGGTTAAGGACATGTACGTGTACACGTACACGTACTAGTGCCTTCTTCTCCTCTACTGCAAGAGGGAAAAAATAGAGAAAATATGAGTGTGGTCTAGGGGATTTGAACTACGGACGTTAGGCGTCGTTGTTGCGGTAAGGGCAAAAATTGAAGAGAAGTGCAAAAGCGAAGGTTGTACCCGCTAGGGCACAGGCGCCAGGTGAGACTGAGTCTCTGTAGTCACTCGATTGGTTTCAGCTACTTCGCTGGGAGGTAGGTTGGGTATTTGGGTATATATCCCTCTGAAACGAGGTGGGTAAGGTGAGGTACGGTAAGGTTAGGGTGGGTGAGACATGTCTTCGCTGATAGGTTGGAGGGGGGCAGGGAGGTGGTGTGCTTTGTTGGAATGGAAGGGTGGTGGGGTGGGTTGATGTTCATCTTAGCTATTGAAGATGTATAAGTAGATGAGGTAGTCTACTGCGTTATGAATGTGCGAAATGGGAAATTGGAAGGCAGTGGTACTGAGGGCAGTTTGAATTTGTTCTGTCAATGCTGTAAGTAGTGTATGTCGCTTAGGTTCCTCTCACGGCTAGGCGTTTAGAGCATCTCATCACATGCATTGGTTTACGCTGAAAAGAGGGTTCATGGCAAATTCTTGTATATTCAATTCACCTTAGTACTTGTGAGTATACTCGTATACGTTGCCAGATTGTTTTTTTATTTTTGATTTTGAATATCCTTCTCGTTAGGCTCGATGGGTATATTGCTAGCCAACGTATCCGTTTGCCTTCAGCCACTCCTTCAAAACATCGGCGTCGCGCGAATAGTATGCGGCGCGCCCGCGCACAGCATCTTTGACTTGCTCCAAGGTGCGGTCAAAGCTGCTCGTGTCCTTGTCTTCGAAGAATTTCTCTATCTCGCCAACGTATTTGTTGTTTACGAACTTGTTCAGAGATAGCTTAACGAAACGGTCCAGAACTACCGGGTTGGCCATCTTCGCCGTCAGCTTATCCCAATTCTCCTGCATGTATTCCCACTGTATATCGCGGGCAGCCGAATTGACCGCTAAAGCAAGGCCAAGGGAGTGCATGTCTCCAGAAGGGACCGACTCTGAAGGCGGGGCTGGAGGCGACGCGTCGAAGAGGAACGGGAGTAGTTCCTTCTTAACGAGTTCGGGGTCTTGAGTATGGCCCAAACAAGATAGGCATATTTCTTTGCCATCAATAGACGAACCATTGTACCATTCCTTCTTGAGGGCTTTAATGGCCTCGGCAGGCTTAAGTTTGATGGCAGTGCGGTAAACGACCCTTCTTAGATTTGGATGAAAAGCAGTTCCTTGGGAAACCCAAGCATCGAAAAATGCAATGGCCTTATCAGTCACTCTGAAATATCATCATGGTCAGTCAAGACAATTGTTCTTGCTTTACTTAGAAATTCGATATAGGAGAAGGGAGGAGTGTCGGTGGTCAGTTGACTTACGCCGAGTGCCCATTAAGAGCCGCTTGCAAAAGTAGCATCTTTCGAAGCAGCCCCGTCAAATAATCTTCGGCATCGGAGAATTCCCATCCAATCTTCTCCACTGCACTGTCAATTAATTTGAGGCAGAAATTCTGAAGACCCTGTTTCAAAACTTTGTCTTGGCCAAAAATTGCCTTCAGATCGCTCACCGAATCGAGAACTGAACACCAAACTAGGTAGTTCGTCTCGCCTCCAAATCCTTGAATGAAGGATAGGAGCGCCGCAGGGGAGCCATAACCAGAGAAAGCCAACTCGGCTGTAGAACCAATGATCGATATCTTATCCTCGTTGCTCAAGCGATCAAGTTGGGTGCCGAGCTTAGATAGACGGGCAGGAGGATAATTAGTTCGGTAAAATCCGGTAGCGTTACTGTTGAGCTTGTAGAAGTCATCGTCGATATCTCTGACGGTCGTCTCTCTTTCTGTCAACGCCAGGGTCTGAATACTTTGTTCCCCAACCTTGCCCTGAAGACCAAGTGGTACCCACCACACAGTTTCATCTTCTTCAGACTTGACGTCGCCAGTCGATAGAAAACGATTTTGCTTGATGGAAATTTGGCCAGGCTCCTCAGCGACAGTAATCAAAGGGTGGCCAATCTTCTCAATCCAATTACCCATTAACTCGTTGACATTAGCCCCAGAGGCCTCGGACAAGGCCTGCCAAAGATACTCAGTCTTGGCATTTCCATATGCGTGCTTCCGGAGATAAGCGCCCACCCCCTGCAGGAACGTCTTTTCTCCGAGGTGGTTCACCAGCATACGAAGAGTAGAGCATCCCTTCAGATAGCTGATGTGGTCAAATATCTGATTCACGTCTAGGGCATCTTGAACTGGGACATGCACAGGATGAGAGGCGCGCATACCATCAAGCTTGAATGCCGATTCCATGCCTTCGTTGACAAATTGGGCCCAGACTTGCCAGTCGGGGTGAAATTCATTCACGGCATACCAGCCGGCCCACGTCGCAAAGGACTCATTTAGCCAGAGCTCATCCCACCAGTCCATAGTAACAAGATTGCCAAACCATTGATGGGCTAGCTCGTGAGCAACCACGTAAGCCACTCGGTTCCTGTATCTCCCATCCGAAGTCTTTTCGTCGAAAAGAACAGCGGTGGTACGATAAGTCACCAGACCCCAATTTTCCATTGCGCCATGGGTGAACTCATGAACGGCTAGAAGGTCCGACTTGGGGAGGGGATAATCGATGCCAAAGCTTTCCGAGAAGAGGTCAATGGTCTTGGGGGCATGTTCTAGCGCCCAGCGGCCTTGCTCTTTCAGACCTCGTGTGGTGTATACGCGCACGGGTATTTGCTTCCCATTATAGCGACGCTCTGTGAATGCCTCGACGTACTCAAAATCTCCAACGGCCCAAGCTAGAAGATATGTGCTCATGACCGGAGTACGCTCGAATGACACCAATTGAATGCCATTGTGAATCTTGGTTACGGTCTTAACGGGCATGTTGGACAGTGCTACTTGATCTTCAGGGATCTCAATGTGAAAGTCAAACGTGGCCTTAAGTCGGGGCTCATCGAAGCAGGGGAAGGCTCTTCGAGCATCACACGCCTCAAACTGGGTCGATAACATGTAGTGGAAAGTCTCATCTCTGGGAACGGATGCAGCCGCGGGGACGACCGGCTTGTACTTGCTTCGATAGAAACCAGCCATGTCATTGTTGATGGTGCCTTTGAATGAGATGATCAAAGTGGCATGGTTTGATGCGGGAATTTCTTCAGTGAAATGAAGTGTTGCCCGTTGCTTCTTTTCATCATAGCTGAAGTGCACCGTCTGAAAAGACTGGCCAGACTTGGCATTGTCAACATCCAGCTCGGCCTTCTCAAGCGTCAGCTCAAGCGAATTGAGAACAATCTCGGTGATGGGTTCAGAAATCGAGGCATTGATTCTTTAGTCCATGTTAGATACCGGTTCTCGTAGTGCTCATGAAGGCAACCTTTAATTAAGCTACTCACGAAACTTGGCCTTTATAAGACCAGTCGTCGAAGTTCATGGACGAAATAGAAAGGTCATAGTGGGAGGGCTTGACGGTGCCGGGGAGGATATCGCGATCCGCCATGATGGACGATGGTATAATGGCAGAACACGATTTTCTGGAGGTGGTACAGAACTGACGAGGAGAAAAGAAAGAAAAGAGAGGAAGTGACAGAAATGCCCCGCGTCGTTGGTTCAAGTATTTAGATTGCTGGTGGGGTACTGGTAGCACTGGTATCCGAGACGTTCGTAGGACAGAATTGGCAGGTGCCGAGCCGTTGACAGTGGGAGTAGCTTGCGTTTTACATGTGTACCCGGTGGTGCTACCCTGAGATAGCGCGGCAACCTTTGTCCCAAGACCTCGATTGCTCCCGGGTAAGGTGGGGCGTATGACGGGCGGTGGCGTCTGTCGCCCGGCGGCCGATGTAAATGATGTGACACAGCTGCCCCTCATGTAAGTCGCGACTGCTGTGCCGCCGCGACTTCTCAAGAGGGGCACTCCAAATTGAGCTAGCCGACCAATCAAATCCATCGGATCTTCGACGCCTCTCTCAACTATGAACCAATCCAGAACCACCTGCAGAGGAGCCGGCTAGACGCGAAGAATCTTGGTCAGATCGGAACCTGGCCAGATTCGCGGAGTTGTCGTGAGATCGCGTGATTGGTGCGCAACAATACTTGGTTCGCATTCTACTGGCTGGGTAGACTCGGTTTGACATGGTCTAGAAAACCAGGTCGAAGGCTTGGGCGTGCATCTCCAAGACGGGCCTCAAGGGCGTTGTTTGGGTAGTCAGGTTGAACACGAGAGCGAGGATGATTGTACTTCGTACTCGACTTTGAAATACCGAGTCAACGCTTGTAACTAATTTGGTCTAGCTCACAATTCAATGCAATTATAATGGAAAATAGTTCTACAAAATGTATAGAATAATATGGCCATTTCTATGAAATGGAAGAGATCATCGAGTTTAAAGGGCTTTAATATTTCAAATATAATACGGAGTACCTACTTAGCTACATAGGTAGATGCGCGCTCTTAAATTTCATCAGGCTCCTGTTTCAATATCTCAGAGAAATTGTTATACATGACAGACTCTTCTAAGAGATATTGTCTTACACAAAGTTTATGCATATAGAAAGATAGAGATGTACAATGTAGCCTACAGGGGTGAATCGAAGAATGCGGCTAACCCCGAAAAGGGCAATCTATTTTGATCCAATAATACTACCTACTCTTGTTTGTCAAGCGTCATGCCTGTATGCATTCTCTCTTTGATAATTCTTCGTATAATACAAGACAAGTATAGTGGAATAGTTGAATGAGAATGGACAGCCAAGGATCGGACCAAGGAGAGTCGTCGACCTCTGCTGAGGCCAGTCGTCGCCAACAGGCAAGAGACCATCGCCGGCGATGGCTCAGATCAAGTCGCACAGTTGCTGCGGCCACCATCGACGAGGATGACAGCCAGGGCGCTTCTCTACCAGCGACAGAAGGTGTGACCGGATCCCGGAATGCATCCCTTAGGCCAGCAGTTGCACCAGATGCTAGATGGACTTCGCAAATGGCCGAAGGTAGGCTGGCTTTCTTCGTTGCAAGACCATCCCATCATCATCTCAAGACGTCCCCCACCCTGCAAATTACACACAAACACGCTCCGCCCTTACTTCCTTGTCACACCTCCTTGTCACACCTGCCGCGATATTACCAACACGGAATCCAATGCTTTTTGGCTGTCCCCAAGGATGCCTCCACCTGCCGAAGAATCTCGATGGCGTGTTGTACGGGGTGATCGCACGATCCCAACGAATCAGACGTGGCGACATGGCCGACGACGCCAAGAAGAGGATAGCTTCGTCATTCACGAGGAGCCACAGGAGACACAGGATACACCACCATTGAGTCCTTTCTCTCAAATGTTTGCTGATATTTTAGCAGAGCGGATGTCGAGGCAGGAAGCGCTTCACGCCCCGCTTCAGGAATTTACCGACCCTAACAATGAGGATCTCGACGTGGGCGAAGCCGGTGACGTCGATATCGATGTTATGGAACGTGGTGAGGGCGAAGTAGAGCATGATGCAAGTGAGATGGGTGAAGCCGAGGAAGTAGAGGCGGAAGAAGAGGAGGAGGAGGAGCAGCCCCTTGATCCTCGCGCCGTTGGCTTGAAGGAGATCAGCAACCTTGCTAGTTTCACGGTCAGCAGCTACAAGCCTGGGTGCGGTGTGAAGGAATTACGCGACGATGATGCCAATCAATACTGGCAGTATGTTCTCAGCACTAGCCTAGGATTTGTCCTTCTGCTCACTGCTAATTTCTTTTCTAGATCGGATGGACCTCAGCCCCATCGCCTCAACATTCACTTCATCAAGCGGGTTGAGATCCGGATACTACGACTCTACTTAGACTATGAACTTGATGAAAGCTACACTCCTACCAAGATTCAGGTCACGGCTGGCACAGGCCCCAATCTCACCATTCCTTTCACCACAATCGAGCTTAACATGCCCAAAGGCTGGATTGATATCCCGATCGCAGGAGCCGGTGGCGGCGCTGATGGAAACTCGCTCTGCTGCTTTTTCGTGAGAATCATCATCCTCGAGAACCACCAAAACGGCAAGGACACACACATCCGGGGCATCAGAGTGTATGCGCTCGATGAGGGTGCCGACACAGTTGACAATAACCCTCTTGATGATGTCGTAGGCGACTTGGAAGATTATCAGCTTCGCATAAAGCGCATGAGCCTCGGCGATAATGATGATGATGACGAAGATCTGTTGCGTCTCGAAGCTCAGGCGCGACGACGCAAGGCCAATACCAAGAGATACACACCGGGTGACGGCGGCCTGACCATCCCCGACTTCATGCGGGAGCCAGAGATCCGCTAGGAAATCAGAGAGGTATTGAGATGATTGACGACTACACGGTATGGTATATCATGAACAAGGTGGCGTTTGGAAGATTGGGCTTTGATACCCCTGTTTACATACGGATAAGGAGAGTAAAATAATGAAAAGAAGGGTTTGAAGGCATCTCGGAACCTGTTAATAATTAGTGCGAGTACTATAGGGTTCAGTATCCTGTTCCTACTTGCTTTGCAACTCGTTGCAATCATCAATTGACATACTCAATTCAGAAGCCTACGTACTAAGCGGCTCTAAGAGTCTGACTATCTCACCGCTATGGATTTGCGTAGTCCCCTAAGCCCGATACAACGCTTCGACGGAAATAAGCGCCATTCAATCGTTCCGGAGATTTATGATTATGGCATGGATCTGATCGGTGATATCGGGGTTAGCGCTTAGCCAGCCAAAGCGGATAATTCCGTCTCCCCCACATGCAGCTTATGCCGCTCCATGCGTCGTGCTGCCCGTACGAAACAATAAGTAAGAAAATAGCTTCTCGGCATTGTTGTCTTAGTCAACCATGCCTATCATCATCGCGGCACAATGAATATAACACGCGAAATCGTAATTCCGGCCTATTAGTATAAACTGCTGCTGCAACTTATACTATTCTCTTCTAGTCGCGTCGCAATGCAAACCCCGCAGAACAAATGGCGCGTCTCCCCCCGAATCTACTCGCGCGCTTCGCGCAGGCGCTGAAGAGCTTCGAGTCCTCGGACGCGACATTTCGCGTGCTATGCTCTATATCATCGGTCGCTGCCACATCTGCGACTGCGGCTGCAGATTCGTTCTTAGTAGAACCGCTACCTAGACCGCCTAGGTATATACTCGTGCTCGACTCATCATTCAACCCGCCGACGCTGGCGCATCATCGCATGGTACTGTCCGCGCTGTCTGAGGAGCGTTATAAGCCGAAATTTCCACAGGATAGAGGGTGGTCTAAGGGCGCGCATGTTAGAGAGGAGACGAGCGCCTCGTCGCGGGTCTTGCTACTCCTTGCGATTAATAATGCAGACAAGGCGCCAAAGCCCGCATCGTTTCCGCATAGGTTAGCAATGATGTATGCGTTTGCGCAGGATATACTCGCTGCATCAGCCGAAAATCAAGCTGTCGAGACCAGGGATCAGTCTCTAGCAGGGGGTAGTGTAGCCTGTGAGGCCGTAGATATCGCCGTCACCACTGAGCCCTACTTCCACGCCAAAGCTCAAGCTATCGCTGCAAGCGACTTCTATCACGGCGCCAGAGAGTCAGAGCAGCTGCAGAGCTCTGTTGGTAAAGAAGAAGCAGTAGCCTCGGAACAAGTCTACCTCGCAGGCTACGATACCCTGATCCGCATCTTCAACCCCAAGTACTACCCCAACAACTCCATGAAGGCGTCCCTCGACCCCTTTTTCGCGCACGCGCGCCTGCGCATCACTATGCGCACGGACGACGATTGGGGCAATGCGGCAGCACAAGCAGCGTACCTAGACGAACTACGTGCGGGAAAGCTCGATGAAGTTGGTGGTAGGGTGGAATGGGCTGATAATATTGAACTGGTGCAGGGGCGCAAGGACGATGAAGCTATAATAAGTAGTACGAAGGTCCGCGATGCTGTTCGCAGACAGGACTGGGATGCGCTTGGTGGCCTGGTTGGTGAGGATGTTGTTAGCTGGATACGGGAGAATAGGCTTTATGTTAATGACGAGAGATGAGTCTATGCGATGATCACTAGCGATCATTGATCTCTTACTAGAGGATGCATATCGTGATGTCGTTCCACTGTGTTGAGAATAATGCTCGCCGCTTGGTGCACAAAGTTACACATCGTAATCCGAGAACAGAGAATAGGTTCTAATGCCTATTTATCATGTCAAGTTACTTGACTGTTTTGCTTTTCATCTTGCGTTCAGGGATCCAACTCCAGGCATGGGTCGGCCCGCCCCATCGCCATCAACTACGGTGTGCCCATAGATGTACGGAGACTGCAATGTGCTCGATACCGTCTCCGTTAATCCTGGGCTACGGCATATCGGAGCAATATTCGCCACAGGCCCTGCTAACGAAGACAAATTGGAAGCAACGTTCCTCAACGGAGGGCTTGCTCTCGCTGTCTTGCGTGATGGAGTGCATGAATGAATCTCAGTAGCAGACCCCAATCAGTGCTAGTTCAGCTCAATTGGTAGACGGCTCTACTAACTATATCATCGAGAACCATCGCATAGTGAAGTTACATATATTGATCCAACGAGATCCCTGTATCAAATCATCAATCAGACATCCGAGTAGTCGTATTCTGGTACATGACTTCGAAATCTCGCGGGCACAAGCGCGGTTAATTTCCGTTATGCAAAAAATGAAAGATACAGGGCGGTGGCAAGGGCCTCGATCCCTGAATCTAGCTGGTCGTTAACATCGGAAAACATCAATCGGGCCTCCCGTAACCTTCCGGCGCGCAAACAGACATCACTCGTAAGCTCATCCAAAACTCCTTTCCTTCTTTCCCTTCTGTTCCTTTTACTCGGGCACATGAAAATAGGCTGCCCGAGCCAAAGCCAAAAAAAAACGCTAAGCTAATTGAGGTTAATCACCCAGATTCCAAAAAAAAAAAAAAAAACAACAACAAAAAAACAAACAAAAACAAAAACAAGAACAAAACAAAACAAAACAAATACACCGACATAAGATCACTCATACACAACTAGCTGTTTCTCACCAACCAGGCCAAAAATCATATCACTCATGTCATCTCATGTCATCTCATGTCATACTACAGTCAACACAAATCCCAGGTAGTTGTCACTCACAGATAGATAAAACACATAGGTGGCTGATGAACATAGCGACAAGCAAGTTGAACGGTCTATCTACATTTCCCTAATCTAAAGCGGCGAGTGCACCGAGACCAGCCATAGGTGGTGTAAAGTAGCAAGACCGTATGATGAAGAATGGTCGACAGCAGTAGCGGACGTCGAGTTGTTTACCCGCTCTTAACGAGATGAGGTATCGAAATGTGGGTGGGCTCAGCCATTGGCTGCGCCAAGTTGTCGACCGTCGGTGTCATCTGGGGGGTGGGGCAGCCAGTGCGACTGGAACATCTCTTAAAGATACCGAGACGTTTGAGCCATTTGCACTTCCGCTCACGGGCCTGGTGATGAGTGTTCTGTGTATCCTCGGCATGGGCGTGAGCCTCAGGCATCGCGTTGGCGAGGATTTGTGAGATGCGATCATTAGTCATGGCGCGCGTAAACGCCCCCGCAACTGCCTGCTCAACTGCAGTTGACATTATGCCAGGAATCATCTCTTGGACAGAATTGGTAACCATCTGAGGAGTAGTATTGAGAATGGTCTGTAGTGTGCCGATACCGGTAGTGAGAGCAGTGACATTGCCATTAGTGCCATTGAGTAGAGTGCCCATAGCGTTGACATTATTGCCCAAGGCATGGACGTGGTTGTTAATAGCATTTGCATGACCCGCGATGGCGTTAACTTGGAGGAGTTGAGCATTGGCGATCCTCTCCGTGTTGTTCATATGGGTCTCAACGCCCTCAGCGATCCTGTCCATGTTGTTAATCTGGCCATCAAGACGGTCGGCTTGAAATTCGACGCGGTCGGCTTGAAACTCGACGCGGTTGCCAAGAGCATCCTGAATGGAAGCGAATACAGCCTCCATCACATGATCCATGTTAGCTGCATCAACACCATGTACGCCAAGCGCAGCCTGGGTCTGAACACTGTGGCGAATCTCTCTAACGACACGAGAGGTGACAGCGTCAGCATCTTGAATATCGCTGTCACGTGTGAGTCCGTTCATGCGAAGAACTGAGACCACAGCGTGTCGCATGAGGTTATACATGGTGGCCTCGGCACCAGTACCGTTGGCGAAACCGCCGAGACGAGCGCGGACGTTGGAGTCGGCAGCAACTTCGCCAGAGGCGAGGTCGCGGTCCTGGATTCGTCGTTGTATCTGGGTGTACACACAAGCAATGTTAGGTTGGAATGCATCATCTCTAATATCTTTGGAATTCTTGCGAGCAGCATTGAGTCGTTCAAGATCCGCGAAATCATCAATGATAGATTGCAAGTTGTAGTTTGGTGTAGTAGTGGGTGGGAACGATCGCCCCCGACGAGCAAGAGCAAGAGCGTCGCCCATCTTCCTTATGCGATCGAAACTGTATGGAATTCCTCCGACAATAATCGTAGGTGATTCGGGAGGCGATTGGGAAGGCGATTGAGGAGACGATTGGGGAGGTGATTGGAGAGGCGATTGGGGAGGTGATTGGAGAGGCGAGTTTGATAGGCTAGTGACAGCAACGGAAGTACAAGTAGAGTCGAAAGAACTAACGGTTTCAGACGTAAGGACAGACGTAGCGTCGCCATCGGTCTTAAGTGAGCTCGCGCTCGGTCCATTGTTCGATTTCTCAAACTTGGCCGCCAAGTCGCGCTTCACATCCTCGGAGAGGTTCGTGTCAACAGCGGAATCGACTTTATTGTCCGAGTCGGCAGAGACGATTCTACCATCTCCGCCAGCGGGGGCCGGCAGTTCAGTTCCTTTCTGATCGGCCATATTGTCAAGCTTGTCGAGAGATCCGAGAGCTGGGGCTTTAACGTCAGCAAGTGACGCGTCTGAATATAGCTGTTGAGGCGGAACTTACCTGCTGGGACGGGACGCGTCACACGCGCGGCGGTCATAAAAGTTGTCACGTTACGGACGGTCTTGGATGTCTGTGTAATGGTCATATTGGCGCTTGAGTTAGCAGAGGCCATGTCGGTGAATGCAGATTGTGCGAAAGTTGTAGACGGAGTGGGCAGGTGATAGGTTGTCTGATAGAGTGCCATTTCCGCAACTTAATATCGAACCTGGATGCAAAGACAATGTGTGCAGGCAGTGAGATGTTTCCTAGATGTGATGTACTTGGGTAGGAAGTGTATGTCAAGCTGCTTGGTTGCATTTCCCTACCGTGACAAAATGCGTAATGTCCCGGCTGACCATATTTGAAGCCACGGTGCGGACGTGGCGTTCAAAGGGATAAGCGGGAAGGGAGGAGAGGTATCAAGTTGAGCAAGGTATAAAACAAGAAGTAGGAACAGTTGGCTGGGGAGTAGGTAGGTAGGTACTAACCTTGCTCTGTCTTAGCTGGTGGCTAGAATAGCACACTTGATTCCGAGATGAGATGGCACCGGGGATTCGGAGCAGACTGTCTAGAAGATGGCGTGTTAGAAGCTGGAGTTTTCGATGCAGTGAGAATGAGTCTCGCGAGGTATGCAGGACGAGGACCCAATAGTTGTGAGCAAAGATGACACCCTGCAAGGTGGGAAGATAGAATCTTGAGCAGTCGATGGGTGTACAGTAGATGAGTTTGAAATGGATGGTTGAAGAAGGGAAAAAAAAAGAAGGAAAGGGAAGAGAAAGGGAAGACAGAAACCAAAATAAATAGAAGAGAGCAGACATAAACAACAGGAAACAGAAAGGAAGGAGCATTGCCTGTTGGAAAGAGCGGAATATATAGTGGGGTGCAAGGCCTAAAATAGCAAGTACCTACCCAGTGATGCGGTGTATTCAGAAGTTGGGAAGGCGCCCCGTGCGGCAAAAGATATAGGAATTTGAGTCGGAGAATCGGCACAATCTCGCGTACCAGGAAGATCGAGATCTAGGAGGGAGGGCATCAAGCGGCACGGAGAACGATTTCGATTGTGGCAGATTTGTTCGAAACACTTGATTGCGGCTTGACACTTGGGTTGCGGCTTGACACTTGCTTGCGGCTTGATACTTGCTTGCGGCTTGATACTTGGGTTGCGGCTTGGTACGTGGTCCTCCTTGAGATATGGGTATGATGGAATAGTATACCAAATATGAAGCAGTGTAGATATCGAAGTGGGAATATAACAGGTGATAACTAAGACGAGAACTTTCAAGGTCAGCCGAAAGCTGTGGAAGAGATGTAAGAGGAATAGAGTCTAAGGTAGATGATGCAACAAGTTGTAGAAGTACCCGATAGATTTATTGCAAAGCAGAACCCGTAGAGAGAACCAGGCGGGTGTGTAAACTGGTACGTATGCCAAGGGCGATGATAGGGGTATCGATTTGATAGAATAACCAAATCAGGGATCATCAACAGCGCGATAAAATACTTACTTTGCAACACAAAGTCGGACTTGAGATCAACTGGCTGGAGATAGATGCTGATAATCGCGGTCAAATTTCGAACGAAGAGCATGAGGATATTGCGTAAATGGGCTGTAGGCGAAGAGATGGTGTGACGGTTGGGCTGGAGGAAGGAGTGGGATATATGGTGGTCAATCTGTCTGCCTACCACCTACACTCCCCCCTGAGCGATTGCCATTATCGTTGTAAATTCTTATCGCGCAACACCATATAACCATATTTACCAAATCTAGCAGTTTTTACGGACACAAGGATATAATTTGAGACTTATGGTATTCTGGTAATGTAGACAACGTGTAAGTCTCTATTGTGTTTCAACACATCAGCTGCAAACACCCTGGGCTCCAAGCAATATCTTTTAACGGGCAAACACGGATGCCATAGAGAGACCAGTGAAAGAGATGAGGCCATGGGAAACACTGCGGATTATCCCCAAATTTAAACAAACCTCAAGTATAATATATCAGACAAAGTATCAAAGCAGATCGCCTGCTATGACTATATAAAGATAACACATAAGGAAACAACATATGTAGTAAAGCCGCAAACTGGTAAACATCTTCATGGAAAGAGAGTGAGGAAATCCAGCCTGTTATATACCGCTGTACGAGGTTAGGGGCTCGCTGAGGGGCTCACTGAAGGGCCTACATGAGTAGCTTGGAGTGTTGATATATTCTAGCGGTAGGTACTCAATAATAATTCTCTGGAGGCCCAACCCAAGGAGTCCATGAAGAAACAATCTATCTCCATACCCCCAAGAATTTTTTCTTCTATATATTCCTGTATTATCTATGTGCCTAATTTAGACCTGCTGGAACTCCTGTTGCTGTCGGGAAGACCTGCAGCACTTTTGCAGAAGTCCTACCTACAGGGTCCTCTGGCACTTCTGATCCAATGGCTCCCTAGCGTGGTGTATACGCACCGCCAGGCTCTTTATAGGTATGGCCTGGCCGTGTGGCAGCTTTTACATAACTTTAACAATCTAAAATTCGGAAGCCTAGTGAAGATCGAAAGTAAAGTAGGAACAAGAAGCGTAGTAAACCATTATTAGTACCCCCATATCAAGGGTTGTAAGGTAATTTACGGCTACTGTCAGATAAACACTTATACCAGGGTGGCTATAAACACCCTATTACGTATATATAAGTTGGTTGGGCTCCCGAGTAGTTATTGTAAGGCGCTCAGGAATCAATAGATTAATTTATTAAGCCATGCATTACACCTCCGCAGCTATCTGGCTGTTAAAGGCCTTATGATCACTCTGGAAATCAATTCCATGGAATGTATGGTTTGTCTTTTCTCGTAGACCGTCTTAGAGCCCGCTTTCAATCAGGTTTACACGCGAGCACTATTACGAACGAGAGCCTCAGCAACTACAAAGGAGTCCAGCTCTTGCTGCGTAAACAAGTAAGTACAACGATAAAGAATAGAGTACGAAAGAACAGATTTTCGACTACCCGGCGAACATATGTACATAGACCTGCTTACGAAGTTTTTATTTTCGCTTTTTTTGTTGTTTCCACGCCCGCGAGCGAGTCGCGATTTATTCCGACCCGTTGAATTGGATCTAGTGCTAATTTGCGGGGTAGTCTGGCGGCGACCGGATCGAAGACATAGGGACCACTTACGACTGTTTTTATCAGCTACCCGAAGTACTGGAACGATACAATTAGTGTGTAGCTGGGTAATATTATTGGTTTAGCATTGGAAGGCTCGCGGGGCTTTATTAGGATCGGACTCTTAATTATAGAGAACCAACGGACTAGATAATTGTTCTCGAGGGCTTATCACGTGGTTTTATTATACGTAGTTAATCGCGTGTGGGTTGCGTGAATTGCGTGTGGTACGTGTAAATTACCTGTTGCCTACCGGAGCATCCGGAAGTTTTCTTTTGTCGATTGCCCGCGGCTCGTCGATTTCTATTTAACTGCTGTTTATAAGAGGATCCGGAGGCCAGGAGGTCAAGTGTGCGTATAGCCGTGGGGGCACGTGGTTGAAGCCGGCTGTCGTGTGAAACGCCATTATTTTTGCCGTTTAAAAAAGGCTTAGCAGTAGAGCAGACCGAATGCCATAACCGCATAAATATATCACATGGAGAGACAACAGGTTTAGTAAAGTAGCGACTAAGTAAATACATTCATGGAAAAGAGTGAGGAAAACTAGCCTTCTATCTAACTGCTAGATCTCCGAAGGAGAGGGAGTCAGAGCGAGAGCAGAGCTAAAAGACAACTAACCATCCCCTTGCTAACCCACACGCTCTATCTCAGTCATTTCTTTACAGCCTTGCTACTATAGGTTTCTTATAGGACAAGGAGTTAGTTTTTGTATAGGTAACTCGTGGTCTACTTAATACCCGGCGACCCATGTTCTGCCTTGGAAGCCTGTGTTCCGTTTTGGTAGCTCGTGTTTTACTACCTTAGCAGCCCGTGCTTTGTTCTGTAGCTCGCGTTCCGCTTAAGTAGCTCGTGTTCTACGGCCATAGGGATTCGCTGCTGTGTAGCGTAATCCGCGGAAGACGGATCGTGGAGGTTAAATCTCGGTAATTGTATCATGAAGGATGAATCGCGGAAGTTGTACAAAGAGGCGTCGAATCAGGATCGCGGCTCTTTAGCTACAGGAGCAATTACAGCAAGGGGAAGCATAACTCAGGCAAGCGAAGCTTGAAAACAGATGAACTAGGTACGTAGTGTAACAAAGTAGATTGTCTGCTGAAGCAGCGTGGCGCAACTGAAACAAACTCAAACAACAAGAAAACTAAGAAATACGACATGATAATATATACATTACACTTACTACACCCATCCCCTTGATACCTCCTTGATAATTACCCCTAAAAAACCTTTCGAACGTGGCTATTACGTAGTTATTTCGAATTCATAGCGAGGTTCGTACCTAGCAGCTCTGGAACAAGCACGCCAAGTCTGCGGAATTCCAGCCGTGATTTTTGTCGTGGCCGTTTGACCTGTTATGGAACATGAATACAACACTATACCACGACTCCACTCTTGCTTAACGGCACAAGTAGAACGTCAGGTCGGACGCTTGACCGTTTGTACTCACTTATATTATACGTACCGTGACACGACCTTTCGCCTAAGTAAGTCAAACACTACCCATACAATAATTGAAACCTTACCATAGCCTCGTAATAAGCTATGGCGAAGTTTGGTCTGCTGTAAGGGTTGTGTTTGGTTTGCGCGCAAATAGGGTTACGTTTAATTCGCGTGAGTTATATTGCAGGCGATACAGAACCGCGAATCTCAATTAGCAGAAAATATAGCCTTCCGCTTTCTAGTAATGACTAATAAAAGAGGAGATCCGGCTGGGTTGAAAAGCAGCAGAATAGGCGAGGTAGAACTTCGTCTCATCGCAGGAGTTGAGAAAAACTACCGGGTTTTGAAACTAGAACGACTATTTAAACTTATTTCAATACTATGGCTTTAATCTTTTTTTGACCTGGTACATCGTTCTTACGCCGACGTTATTAGTAACGCTAGAGAAAGACGCGATCTTACTGGCTGAAAAGTAACGTAAATTATATCGAGGTTTTCACAGACCCGAAGGAGATAATTATATGTTGTGTTTCGCTATTATAAGTTGTACTTTGTTCTCAAGAAGCTCCCAGATGGTCAAAGAGCAGACCGCAATGACCGCCTTGGCCCGTTTGTCTAGTGCAGACGTATAGAGAGTTAAGGGAAATCCCCAGTAAGCGATACGGTTAGGGTTAACATGTGGATCTGATTTGAGAAAAGTTAAAGTATCGTAATAGTCGCCAATTTGTAATGCCAAATTGATGTTGTTACGTGGCGACCCTCTCTGGAAGATACGGGCTGTACCCATGCGCAGAACCATGCGTAGAGCAATCAGATACGGGCGGGGGATAAGCAGACACGATCCTGCTATATGCCATTTACTTACGGCTCATCTAATAAGACAAGAAGAAGCTCATGGACCGCCAGTTTTCGAGTTTGAGGAGCGATAAATTTCCACGGCCCCCAATTTGCTGCTGAGCCGTATATTTTGCCGCTACACTCATGTGTAAGGCATTTCTACCCGAAAGAGCGAAATTTAGGCAGACACGATCTTGCCGTACGCCTCACTTGCTTTACTGTAAGATGATCAACCTAGCGAACATCCTCTGGATTCGTCCGGTTCACTCCCCAATTATATCCTACCTGTATGGTGGAGCTGTTCGACCGCGAGAGCATGAGGACTTTGTTGTATGCGTTTCGAGGCGATTAAGAAGTTATTATAGCGAGGTTTTGGTGGTGTAGGTTGTGTTTGGTTGTGATTGGGTGCTCTTGTTTGATCCATCTTGGTCGTTCAGCCACGAGGGTATTAGAGATTCCGGTGTACATGTTTTGTGTCTACGGCGGAGTTATTGTCCAGTGAATATCTATACCAGGGTAGCTGTAACCACCTTGTTGCGTATAAATAGGTTGGTTGGATCCTATCCAGCTATTCGGAAGGTTCAGAAATCAAATGATGAGCTTATTGAGCTCTAACAACACTTCCTTGGCAGTAATTTGGCTGTCAACAGACTTCTATTCACTTCATGATCTAACCCAGTCTGATAGTTATAGCAAGGTTGGTTCGAAGTTTAGAATATTGTGTGAGTTGTGTTCAGATCGGTTGGTTCGTATGGTCCATGTTATGTTTCATGTCGTATGAAAAAGGCTGAGGCCGGCCGTGAGGGCAATGGAGGCTTTAGCTTACGAATCTTGAAGCTGTAGCGAAGCCGTACTGGAGCGTGAGGGCAATATGGGTCGTGATCCTGGTGATGCTCCGTGCGGACTGGTATCTTTAGGGGCTTTGGTATAAAAGCTTCGTGGTTACGATCCGGCTTTGGTGATTAGTGAACGTACGCGTTAGTTTAGATAAAGATTTCTCGTAGGGCTTTCGAGACTGTAGTAAGGCTATGGCTTGCAAGCATAGTTGTTATTGTTGTAGTCATTTGCACTCGGCTGTAGTTTATACCGAAGCACAAAGAAGCTGACCTTCCTAGAAGTACTAAGAGCGTGCCGAGCCAGTGAAGCTATCTACATGGATCTACCCCCCAACAATTTTCTAATTTGTAGCACAATGCCGTTGAAAATATACCATCTCAACTGGTCGAGGTGACGAGGAGAACCATACGTCCGTACCGTCCCGTGTTTTTCGTACCTTGCATAGTTTTCCTATCTTCTCTCTTTCTCACACTACCGCAGTGTCGTTATCCAGTACGGTCGGCTCGTGTATCGTACAGCCGTGAGCCAAATATCGCTGTAATAAACCTCTTCGCTCTCAGGGATGGGACGAGGCTACTTTATGCGAACGAAGTTTTACTTAATCAATTGGGACAGAATGCAGTCGGAAAACTTCCTATAACTGGGTGAGCGATACGTACCACGCCGGCTTTCGGCCTCTCGCCAGGCCTACGACGTGTAACTTAGCTGGATTACTTGGAATCGAGCATATCAGAGCTCCATGCACGTTGACAATGTGTGAAAGCGGTACGGTTGCAAATATTTTATACGTTGTAAAAGAATTGAGGCATAACAAAAGGAATTTGTTGAGCGTTGTACGCTAAATGTATGATCTGTCTTTGTGCGGCGCTGATGTTTAGGTAGGTTTGCGTCGCGGGTCTGCAATACCTTCCGAAACAGCCTCGTATCGGCACACGGGCCGTTCTATTGTAGTGCTGACCGTATTGTGATATTGCCGCGTGAGGTTGTAGAATGATTGCACGTTCGCAACAGGCTGGAAAAAACTTTGCATTGAAACCCACTTGGAGGATTGGTAGGGCGCAGATGGGCGCAGTTCCGAGTTTCGAGTCGGTGATTCGCCTATGAAGAAGTGTTATGGTACTATGCAACGATACCTCACTCGGGGAAAAAAAATGGGGGGTAACTTCTTTGCACCGCCCGCCCTGCACTGACCTAATTTGTGGAATACATAGCCGAAACCTCATGAGGATTTATTATTATTCAATAAGGCTTACAGTTATAATTTCACAGCACGAAATTCGCAATGAAGACGTGAAAGCTCACAACGAAAGTTCGTGATAATGATACAGTTTTGCAACGAGAGCTTCGTGATGAAAGCTCTCATAGACTTCATACCAAAAGCCCGCACGCAGATCTATACGCAAGCTTGCAACGCAGCTTTGAAATAGGATCTTCTTCGTAGCTAACCTCTTAGTTGCTTTATTAACCCTGGCTTTTTCCAACCGCGATAGTTATAACCCCGGCGCTTCTCATCAAGCTGACCGTGATTTAACCCTAACATCGGTCGAGATGCTAATTTTTCAACTAAAGACTCTATTCCTCATACAAACTAGGCGAGAGAAAGAATGTGCGAGCAGGGCCGACCATATTTGGCCATGCTAGGCGTGGTTTCATAATAAAATGATATTTTTCTTATAGGCAAATAACCGACCTGCTTAGCGATCAATTACATGGCGAAAAGTAAGCAAGCCTATCATGGTGCTAACAGTGGGCGGCAAGGACAGATAAATCCAAGAGAATATGTGTGACGGAGAAAAACGACGCCGATAATTCCCTTCTGGACTAACGGTATTATATACGTGACAAGATGGCTTGTGAGCGTAGCGATATTGAACCTATTGGTTATCTGCGGAAGCGGTTGGTTTTCGAGATTATAGTGCGTAGTACTGTGCCTACCGGTGAACTATTTGTACGATCTCTTGCGGACGAGCTTCAAAGCATAGCCAAGCAGGGAAGTGAGGTCGTAAGAGTTTCGGTTCCAGACCCATTTTTAGTGTCTTAAAGACGAAGCACGAGAAGAAGGGGTATTGTGTCAGATAGAAATTTACAATAGGGTTGTCATGGAACGGGAATGAGACACTATACCACAACACTATAGGGCAAAAGCTGAACGTTGTCAAATCGGACAGTTGATCGTTTGCACTCCCTTACATATGTACGTACTGTGCCAAGGGCAAATATAGCCACTCCTTTGTATATATAGGTTGGTTGAACCCATAAGCAGCTATTTCGGGCAGTGAAGAAATCAATCAACCAATCTATACAGCCTTACACTACACCCTCGCGGCTATCTAGCTGTTACAAGACTTCTATTTACTCTGTGACCAACTCCGTCTGACAACATAGGGGGTTATATTCGTGTGCTAAATACGCTGTATTACTACTTGACCTTTTGAACCTACCCGCTTACCCACCAAGTCCAACTATCCTGCTTATTGCCTTGTCATACAATAAAAGTCTTCAAAATCTGGGGTAGTCGTCAGGTTGATCGGTAGCTTGATCGGTAGGTTGGTCGACAGGTCAATTCGAAGATTATATGAATGGCTGTTTGACAGTTAGTTACTGGTTGAGTAATCCATAGATATGTAACTCAGTCGTTGGAAGTGTAACAGTGAGTTGTCTGTTTGGTGTATTACCAGGACTACTACTTACGGTTTTTGTAGTACGCAGTCCATTCCGGCTATTAAGCTAACCGTACAGCTCATCTCCAGTATGCCGCAAGGTGTACGAAGTGGTCAAGTGGCTGGGATATACCCCGCGGTCGAGCTGTATGATAGAATTGATGGCCACGATATTAAACTTCGCGCTGCAAGGGTATTGGTGGTAGTAGTGTTGACGACTGTAAAATGTGTGGAAAAGATGGGGAAGCAGAGCAGAAAATAGGGTTCTGTAGGTTTTCCAAGTTCGAATTTTTGGCGTGGCTATAAGGATAGTAGTTGTAGGGCCATAAATTCCCTAAACGTTCATAGATGTAATTTCGTGAATAATTTTGCCAAGGAAATACTTACAAAGCTGTGAAAAGTGTTCATTTCACACAGCTTTATGAAGTCCGGTGCATTTATAATATGTTTAGCAAGAATGGAATCACCAGTATTCTTTAGAGGGGTGGGGGTCTGTTGTCGGGGTAACCTTGTAGGTTTGTTTATATAGTAGACTACCTCTAAATGCGGAAAGGCGGTTGAATCTGGCAGTCTTGAGTCGATCCCTGAAGACAAACTTTTCGCTTCCTCTGAGATGCGTTAATATGCAGATGTGTGGATTTCGCTCCATAGTAATGGTATAATCCTACAATACAATAGCAACATGTATCATTGAGACAGAGCGAGTGAATTATGAGAGGGGTTTCTTGTCGACTTTTAGTTCTGCTTTCGCTCTATATAAGCTAGAGCTATACACAGTCTCTTTCAGGGACCTAGTAGACTGTAGCGTGAAGTACTATCCCTTTGACTGCTGTTTCCGCACCGCAACATTAAACCTGGTAAAAGGAACTTATGTACATAGCCAGAATTTGCCCGATTAAGCGGTACTTGAGTAGTATGGCTAATCTGATTGGGTGCATAACCCTACCTTTAAAATGCTTAATGCCCCGGTTTTCCACTTTTAAAGTCGCGGTGCGGAAACAGCAGTCAAAGGGATAAGTTCACTAGCCTCACTGCACTTCTGGAAGTGCAATTAGGCTCTCTAGCTTCTTCAATCCCCGTGGAACAATTGACGGCAAGTCGTGAAGAGTGGAGACAACGGCGGGGGTCCCCGCAAAACGGTGCAACTAGATTTTCCGGATGCAGCCAATCATTTGCGCGATCTTGGACCAAAATGGAATGCGGTGAGACCAGGCCCTCGTGGCTTGGCAGAATCCGAACCCTTGGGCGACCCTTGTACATGCGCCAATCGTATGGCCCGTAATCATCATCATGAAGATGCCCGCGGCACATTTGAAAATAATTAGTCTCGAGAGGTAAGAAACAGGGCGAATAGGGTGGCTCATCACAGAGATGCACGGTTACTAGTTGAGAGAACTGCTTCGGGTCCATCTCACACGATCGAGTCCGTAGGTACCAAAGTAGATACCTGGCGCAATTGTGGGCAGGCCAGGGCAGAGGGCATGGACCGCATGGTGCCCCCGCTACTAGGTACATGAGATCTACGAAGTACACAGAAAGAAAGATACTTAGGTACATAGGCTCCTAACTTATGATTTTGTGGGACACCATGCACAAGAATATTTGAAATTTGGGAAATCAGGAATTTGAGCCTTGAGGCAGTAGGCTTGATGTTGGAGCTAAAATATCCAAGTTGTAAATGAGAAATATTGCGACGATAGTTACGGCCCACAGGCTGGCGCACAGCGCAGTTACGGGTCCGTACAGTACATAGTCCACTACAGGTTGACCAGTTGCCATCCTGGTTATGCCACATCCCTTTTGGGAAGGTAAGCGCAGTGGAGTAGTGGCTGCTGTTGCCATCCGTGACTACGATAATATTATCAGTCCACTAGACCCGTAGACTCTTACAGACAAACCGGAGAACGTTCTTATCACGCTAATATAGAGAGTGTCTATGTTGATTGACTAGGTACCTAAGGTACTAAAGTCGCTGAGCTCAGGAAGGTTCAAATAATTATCACTCAAGTTGGTAGGCAGAAGAGCCAAATCTGAGTGGTGGGAGAGGATGCCGGATCTTCAGTACGCAACAGGACTTGTCGCAACGTTGAAACAGATTCCCAATAAATCCCTCAACATCGTGTTAGGTCTACTTTGATTATGGTAGCAGGCATGTTACTGTGGTGAAATGAAAGTTGCAATTTTGATAAAAGCCAATGTCCCTAAACATCCATGACATAAACTCGTTAAGAGGACGACGACTTAAGGCCATGTTCAGACCGAGATAACACACGCACTCCGCCAATTTTGAGATCGCATGATTCGTGTAATACTTTTCCAGCCAAGTTGAAGAAGAAAAAACATTGTTGCAAATCCCCTAACGCACTTCCGAAGCACTTCCACCCTAGAATCCTAGCCGCGACTGCATGACACACACGCCATACCTGAAATTGTTAGCTCTGATTGTTCTACAGCTAAGACTTTGCTGTATGCATTGACATACCACGAAGTTGGAGGCAACAATAGAACACCATGATGTGTTGCGTGTTATGGTTGATAACATTGACGGCAGTGCTAGAGATAACTTTGGTTGTCATGGGGAAAGACCCAGTCGGTAGGTGCGAAACCGTAGGGGAAGGAACTAGACATCGCCAGTGTCGGACCCGCTGGCTTGGTCAACGATAGGTTCAGCGGCGGGTTTGGCTTTGGCAAGAGCACGGGGACGGCCGCGGCGAGCTGTTGAGCAAGATTCGTGTTAGCCGCATCATCGGTAAGCTGTATTTCACGGTTGTTTGGCAAAGGCGGAGCATTTGGTGTTTCTGTGGGTGCTCGTTTCTTGATTGAGGAAATGAATAGGACATCGTCGTCATCGGACAGAGTGTTCGTGGAAGCCAAGGCAGGGTGGGAAGATGGGCGGTGTTGAGGTGTAGCGGTTGGCAGCTCGTCATATCCATGTTCGAGTTTCACGATTGCATGTTCATGTATGACTTCACCTTTAGATTCCTTCTTGATCTCGGGCTTGACATCCGGGTCGGGCTTGATATCCGGGTCCGACTTGACTGGCTCGTCAATGTCACCCTCGTCTGGGTTGACCTCAGCAAGCTTGCGTTTCTTAGCAGCTGTGGCCTTGGGCTTATTCGCATCGTCAGAGTCCTTGGGCTCTTTCTTGATGCCGTTGGTGGCAGCGCTGCCGCCACCGGGCGCGATGTTATGAGCCTTCATGAGACGCTCATATCTCTTCGCCCTAGATAAACGTAGGGTTTAGATCGTGACAAGATGGCTAGACTCTAGATTAGGACAGGAGAGAGAAGAGATTACTTACGCCGCGCCTTTAGAGATGATATTGCATTCTTGGCGAACTTCCTCGAAGTCCACCTAGGAAAGTCAGTAATCAAAACAAGCAGGTGAGGGGTGGAATAAGGCCTACCCTGCCCGCAGTGGAATTCCGGATACATGAGATAAGAAATCTAAATTGCGAATCGATATCAGGCCCTGAAGGCATCTTGACTGTGGTATATCGATGATTGATGTGAACGCGAGATGCAGGTTAACGGAATATGGGTTGTCTTGACGAGGTAAGACTGGTAGGGATGGGTAAAGATGAGGGAAGTTTTAAGTAGGAAGCCTGTATGAGCAAAATTTTGCTTATGGTAGCTCCATACGGGTTCGGGTCCGGCGGTTGCCCTCCAAGGTTGGCCCGTCTGGATAGGGTGAGGCAGTCCTCTCGCCGCTGCCTAGGAAGGAACCCCGGTCTGCTCTCTTCCCCTCACTTCCGGTCATATGTGGGTTGTGACTTCTCTAGCTGCCAATCTGGGAAGAGTCTAGATAATCTACCTAGATAGGTGCATGATATTGTTGGTCTGTAAGCGAGTTTTCCTGGTCTCCAGAGGGCAGATCATAGTTGATGGAAGCCACCCATTGCCAAAGTACTTGAAGGATAGGACGGGTCTAGTTATAGACATTAACTGTAAGTCCACGGTCCAGGGTAGTGCTACCTTTCCCGTTCAGTGTTCTTTCAGCAGTTTCAAAGCACACTCGATTTCTCTCCTTGCGTAATGGCCAACTCACGGGTCACAAAGCCAAACGTGCAATGCTCTTTTTAAACACCATGGAAAAGCAGATACATATAGCAGAAGAAATATTTCACGAATGGCCGGTCTGCTCAGAATGTATTACCGAGAGGGGGGTGTCTAGTAAATGATCACCAACTTTGCCATCTACCTAGATAAGTTTATTTTTTTTGGATCAAGGGCCTGTTGCCAATCTTCCCCGAAAGGATGAAATATCCGGCAGCACCATGTTATAAAAATGTTATTATAAAGTATTATAACGGAGTAGTTTCTTTTTAACAGTATTAAAAAGTTAAATAAAATATGTTAAACTATTAAAGTAATTTTAATAATAAGTATATAAATGATTTATTAAAAAGAAAACTTTTTAATTAAATTATAAAAACTATTAATTTATATATATATATTTTAAAAATAAATTAATTTATTTATTTTTATTAATATTAATTATTTAAATTATTATAATTAATAAGTTTATATTTTATTATAATTATTATTTTATAATATATTTTTTAAATTTAAATTA